>LUGF01025751.1:649850-683889 GCA_001625245.1 Calycopis cecrops
TTTTTTATGCCTTTTTTATTTAGCGAGAAGAAAAATTTGGTCGTATTGTTGTGTTTCAATCAAGTTTTTTTTTATAGTACAGGGGACAAACGAGCAGCCACCGAGATGAAGGTGATTTCCGCCGCCCACAGACATCTGCAACACCGGCGGTTTTGCACCTTTACGATAAGAGTAGGCTCTTTTCTTGAAGATCCCTAAGTCATATCGGTCCGGAAATACCGAGGGCGGCAGCTGATTCCACAATGAACTAGTGCGCGGGATGAAATTGCAGTTACAGTGGTGGACTTCGGAATAATTTTGGAATTTTGAATTTCGACACGAAGTTCGATACTGAAATTCAGCAGATATAAGTCCGAACACTTCCCGTGGAAAATACGGTAGAGGATGCACAGCGAACTTACATCTCTCCGTATCAAGCTTCCTGGAAAGAACTTGGTCTTCGACGATTCGATTTGCGCTACGTTGGACTCGGTCAAATGGTATAAGCTGGTATTGAGGTGCGCCTGTTTTGGGGATGAAAATATTTTTTTCTTATTATCTCTCTTAAGCTTAACTAGCATTATATATTTATTTTAATATTTAGAATTGAAGCAACGTTGGTGAATTAGGTTTTTAGTCGGCTCACTTTTGAAGTGGCAACATAAATTTTAAATTTAAAAGTATTAGTAATAATTATAATTCGTCCAATCATAGAACGATCCGTGACCAACAGTATAGTATAGTTCTGGATTCCATACAAAAATGCCTCATTGACAGTCGTTATGTCCAGGTCGGAGAGAGTCCAGAAGATATCTGATGAAGCCGCAATAATAAGAATCATCCAAATACAATACGTACATCTGGCACTCGCTTTGCGACTAAATCGCCGCGTCCGATGTTTTTATGTGTGCTCAGGGGAGCGTTTGGTTACTGCATTCAGCTTCTAAAAATCGACAAAATCGCATATCGCCGCTGCTAAAAGTATCATGTGTGCTGTCGCCCTAAGGCAGGAAGACGTAATTTCTCCAAAACTGTTTACCACTGGCATTAGAGGACGTCTTTAAGACTATCAATATGCAGTACATCTCACACCTACGATTTGTGCGGGTGGCTGGAGGACAGCGTGCCCTCTACTTTATAACGGAATTGTCTGTTTATCAGGTATGCCTTAATGGTTAATACAAGCCTATCCGGCAGGCCTAGACGAAACAGTTTACAGTTCAGGCCTTCATGCCATACTCTGTCGAAGGCTTTCGCGACATCGAAGACTGCGCATGTCGCGATGGGGCGTTTGCGGTTAATACCGTCATGAAGGAATTCAGTGAGGCGGTGGACCTGCAGGGGACAACTATGCTTTTCGCGGAAGGTGAACTGCTCATCAATGAAAAGGTTTTTCTCTCTTACGACATCTTTGATGCGCGCGAGGAGAATTCTCTCATAGATTTTGGCTATAGAACTAAGAAGACTAATTGGACTTGGCTTACCCGGCTTATGAATACCGATCAAAGTGACTTACTTCCAAATGTCGGGGAAAGCGCAGTCTTCGAGAAGAGCATTGAAGATGCAGAAGGTGTCGGCTAATAGCTCGGCTTTTTCTTCATCTTATATTGCAGAAGGACGATCTGATCGTGTGAGGGGGGGGGGGGGGTAAGATTAGGAATAACGATTTTTTCATGTGGGCCAAAGTCGAATAGGACTGGTCTGTGGTCGGTGTCAAGCTCGTTGAACGTCTTTGTCAGTCTAATGTTGAGAGAGATTTTTTTTACGAGAGCGATATCTAAGTGAACCGGCCGGTGTGCGACGTATGTACATGCCGGGTCAGCTAGGGTGGGGCAAGGAGGGCTGCTCTCTCTGACTCTAGGAACCTAGCTAGGGTATTGCCGTTGCGATTACGAACGTAATCGCCCCAGTCGGGATGGCGGCTATTGAGGTCGCCTGCTATAATAACAGGGTCATCGGGGTCGAGTAATGAAAGTAGGTCACTGGGAAGCAGTTCCTTACTACATGTTTGGTAAGCAGATACTAGTGTGTGTGGTGGGGTGGCCTGTTATACTGAGCTTACAAACCGAGGCTTCTAAGTTCTGTAGGGAGGCGGGAGGGTCGAGAGGGACACAGTGAAGCGACCTCTTGTAGTAGATAGATGTGCCGCTTAGGCGGCCGCTATTTCTATCGTTGCGGATTTTGGTAGGGGGTAGCGATGCTCCCTCTTTTAACAAAACGGGAATTCTGCGCCATCTACCGTGAGGCGGTGAAGATATTTGTATATCCATTCTAATGGAGACAGCGAATTCGTTGGTGTGCTTATGTCAAAAAATGAGATTTTTTAATCAGCTCCCTTTAGATCTAGGTGTGCGATGTATTATGCATGTTGCTGTATATTGTATACTCTACCAGATTACATGCATATTTCAGGTATTCTTTATGCATATTTGCATGCATATAATGAGCTTTTTTATTGCATATAAGTTAAGTAGAGAAAAGCTTAAATTAATTCATAATAAATTTGTTAATAAAGGTATACTTAGTCTGGCCATAAATTCTGTTACAATTACCTAAAAAAAAATGTTTTATATTTGAATTTGGAATCTGTCATTGCTACGCAATTGTTGCAATGTGTGTGTGCAATGGGGTCAAGTTCCCATTCTGGGCGCAGTTCCCCAATGGAGTAAGCCACCACCGTGCTAGCGGACCCGTCACTCGTTCTAATCTACACCGCCCTTCAGAGGAACGAGCGGAGAACCCCGAGTCAAGCTGCTCTTAGTCTGGTCCAGGGGGGAGACAGTGTCATACTTAGGTACTATAGGTGTCAATTTTTCGCTGCGAAATTAGCACCATCGTTTATCATATCCGCGTAAACTTATAAGCACGTAGTAATTGAGCTACAGATGACGCTTTAGCTAAGACGATACTTGCAAAATTTTTAATTAAAAAAATATTTTTTCAATTTTTGAAATAAGTATAGTACGCTTATTTGGATACTAACTTCCGCCCGCGGCTTCACCCGCGTGGATTTCGGACTTCAAAAATTATTCAAAATTTTAACTTATTATGTTATTCTGATATGAAAGCTATATTAATGTAAAGTTTCATGAAAATCCGTCCAGTAGTTTCGGAGATTAGCCCGAACAAACGGACAAACAGACAAACAAAAAAATTAAAAATCATAGAAAAGTGTTCTGTTACTATTTTAAAATCGCCCCCAATTAGTTTTTCGTAAATATATTCAATGTACAGACACTAAAATTTTACTGTTTTATTATAATATATAGATTTATGTAAATTCAAATTTTTTTTCAATATTTCGGCAATTTTAATAAAAGATTTATTAGCATGGCAAGAACATAGAAGATAGAAGACAAATTATTTAAAATCACAGATCACTACAAAATGGCTCCTACTTTCGGCGTTTACGCATGTCTGTAGTTTTCTTCCATTTTGTATGTTTTTTGTGGTTTCTCGGTTTGGTTAAAAGAATCCTGAGCAACATTCGCATAAATATACGAAAACTATAAATTTACGTAAATATAAATTAATATAATATAATCATTAGAATAGATTTACGTAAATTCCGAGTTTTTTAACGGATTCTATTGAGTTTGCAATAAATATCCACTTATAGAACATGACAGAAATTATGTTGTAAATCTGTACAAATGGATGTTTTTATCAAACTCGATAGAATCCGTTAAAAGAATCGTAATTTAAGTAAATATAGTTACCTAGGTAACTTAAGAACTTATTCTATCTAGCTATATAGCTTTTGGTTGGTTCAGCGGATATAAAATCAGATGGCGACACCGTTAATAAAGATGTCAAAAATTCTTGTGATTGGGCTCTCTATTCCTTTTGTATTACCGTACTCTATGGTCTGGTCTCTCCCCTCAAGCATGTCCGGTATGGGTGGCCATGTCCGGCATAACCTTAGGGAACACAGAGGCAAGCTACGGGGGGGTGTCAGAAGAATCTTCTACTACCCACATACAACTGAGGAATGGCTGCCTCGGTGAGCATTCCAAAAAGTCGAAGGTATGAGAAAAAGATGTCACGAACAAGTCAAATGTATTATGCGATGCCTGTAAATAAGTACCTACTATGTGTACATTGCAATCAATCAAAGATTTATATTTGTCAAAATTGTAATTAGTTAAATAAGTCTGCGTTTTTAAAAACTATATTACGATACATGAACATTCATTGTGAATGCCTTCTTCCCTCTTTATTACATTAAAATATTATTTTTTATATTTAGGTTCAAATGTAATCTAGGTAAGATACTTTTCCCGACTTTCTTGTGTTAAAAGTTACTACAGACAATATTAATTTTAATCCTGGCACAGGTTATGATGATGTCCGATGGATTATCCCATGAGATATGTACCTATGTACTTTATAAACTTTGATTAGGTATATAATATCTAGATGGAGCGTCTAATGCGCGCATACGTGTCAAAAAATATCATCCAACTGTTGGCCTATAAGTTCTTAAGTTTCCGGCGGATTAGTACTGATGAATGTACGGATGAAAATCAGAAGAGCGACTTTTGACTTTTCCAGTTTCACTACTTATTATCACAGATTAAGTACTAGTTACTACGTAACTTAATAAGTTCCAAGTAGTCCTTAGCTTATTTTTCGAATTTATGATTTTATTTCTTAAACACTTAATTTTTGAATATTTTTTAACATAATTTTTAAAAGATTCACTATGATTGTATGTTTTTTCATAATATAGCTCATATAATCTTTGTCTGCTCTTATGAATCCCTGTAGTTGCCTACTCATTAAAGTTACCTTTCCCGGATTGTAACCTGACTGTCTTAGTAGTGAAGATGGAATTATAATTAGCTCTTATTAGCTTGAATAAGTTACTAAATGCCAAATCTGGACTATTACAATGCTTAAGTAGATGAATATTGTTCAATATATTCTCTTCTAAATTTCTCAATACGTTGTAGGTTACGTTTAAAGAGAGCGATATTGACAGATATGCGCTTACAGATATCTTACCGCATCTGCATAATGTGTGACAGCCATAACATGTTCCCTGTCCAGTAAATCACATAATAAAATCAAATATAGAAGATAAAATTTTATAAGTGAAAAAACTTAAGTGATTTATCAATATAATATATTTTATATAAATATCAAAGTTATTTTCCAGCCTAAAATCATACAAATTTGTAAATCAGTATTTATTAAGGCGACAGCTCACATAATACTTTTAGCCGCGGCGATCGGCGATTCTGCGACTGCTCCGATGCTCGATACGTAACACTCGTGTCTCGCAATAGCTTTGCGACTAAATCACAATCGTCCCATGTTATTTAATGTGCGCTGGGGAGCGTCTGTGCGCTGCATTCAACTTCTAAAAAGCATCTACTTCGAATAGAGCTAAATCCCTATGGAATAATACTTATCACGACATTAGTATGAAACACGGTAAAAAATTAAAGAAAACATTGGGCCTCATTGAAACATTCCAAACAAAATTATTTTTACATTTTAGACATTCGGTGTTTACTTGTTTAGCCATCAAAGGATCCTTCAGCCTTTTTGTACGTAATAGATGTCACAACGCCTCCTCGCGCGTTTTCCATTTCACCTCGGCATCTGGGTTAGAGCGTGTCTTTCTGATGATGTTACAAACAGAGTAGATATTCTTGACGATTGTTTCTTCACTACTACTTCCATATGTGAGGAAAGTGACATGCGTTCTTCCTGTACACCTAAAACAGAAATGGAATAACCGGTAGCTTCTTCAAAAAACACTTTTGTATTCACTATTGGTTTTGATCAATCAATTATCTTCATTTAATTTAATAGCCATCTTTTATACTACATCATACTTTTCCTTAAGGGGTAAACACTTTACTGTCACAGTAACATACAATCTATCTAAGACTGTGCCATGAGAGCAAGCAACTACTTCACCAAGCAATAATACCTACGTGTCCTATCTTTATTATTATTATATATTATTATCAAAAACATTCTGTTTACAATTTTGTTTTGTGTAGTGTCCCGCAAAACTGTTTGCACAGTTTGTCTGCGGAATCAAGTCCCTTGCTTATTAATTTATTATACTATAAGTACGTACGGATCACTTTTCATAATCTATGATTTTCTGACAAAATGTAGAAAATAATGTAGAAAATAAGATTTTGGTTGTATTTAATTAGAAATGTGTTTTCTTACCTTTAATTTGATGATAAGTATTTCCGCTATCTTTTCTTTGCCGTAAATTTATCCCTCGCTCGTATGAAACCGACGTAAAGTGACAGCGTTTCGTATGGTGTGTAAGTAGCCGGTGGCCTATAGAGAGAGGAGGAGGAAGTGGGGCAACGCATCGTTATATCGTCTATGCGGTTGTCTATGGGCGTCGGTAGTCATGAAAATGACTCCGATTGCTCGTTTGCCCCCCTTATGCTATAAAAAAATCTACACTATTAATAGTATTATAATGTAATAGTATCTATCCTATCGATATTATTGCTTCAAATCAATAGTATTAGTTATTTTGTAATATTGATACTATCGATAACACTGTCAATATTGTTACTAGTTCTTAAGATCATAGCTATCGATAGTTTTGCTATCGATAGCTAGACAACTCTAACCTACGCTGATGGCTGAAGAGTGCGCGGCGCCGCACCGTGTGCCCGCTGATGCGGCGAAATCTTTGCGGTGCGGTGCCGCAACGCGTCGTGTACTCAGACCCTTACAGAAATTATTTTTTATCTGACAAATTATAGTGAAATTTTAAATGGGTGTTTTTGGGGGCCCTTATCATGATCTAAGGCATTATTTTCAGATATAAAAGCAATACGTCCGATATTGAGGTCATTTTAGACACTATGCGTCGTAACGTACGAGGAACTAAAGAGATTAGCAGAGGACAGGGCCTACTGAAAGAAACTCCACCGACAAGAGCTCTGTTCTTAAGTTAAACAAGATAGATTCATTCGAAGAAGGAGTATATTCTATTATTTAATTTGACAACACAAATTCTTCTGAGCAGTATTCGCAGTGCACTTTGGAACGCACCCCTGATGTATTCTGAGGGTTACACATCTATTGTCAATCAAATTTTGTTTGTGCTTTGATCTCAAGTGTTTTGGACTTAATATATTATTTTGCTTCATGTTTTTATGGTGTCATTGCTCCTTCTAGCTAATTTCTAGCTACGTACACGCCTTTAATTTACATTGGTTCTCGGTATTTTATCATTTATGTTGGTGTAATCCCATAATAAAATGGATGTTGAGTATGAATTGTTTTTTATGGCACACGTTCCATCCCGCAAGGGAAGGGAATATGAATAACAAATGTAAACTTTCTTTAAGCAGTCATATTAGAGCAGAAAGAAGTTATGTAGAAGCGGTACCTGTAGCTCCCATAATGCTAAAGTACGTTATGCAGTTGAAATAGTACTCTGTTCGCATATTAAGATGATGCGAAACCGTGCAACTCAGCTGCATAGCTTCCTTTGGTGTCTGTTTAAATTTTTGAATAAGAAACTGCTATCAAATATTCATAAACTTCTTTAAGTATAATGAGGCATACGAGTCTTTTGTACCTACGTACAATCGGTTTCTTTAGGTGACTACCGACGTCCATGGACATCCGTATGATTATTATGCAGTGCGTTGCCTTCGTTTTCTTCTCCACTCCAATGGGCTACTGGCTACTAACAAACGGCACGAAACGCGTCAGCATAGCTGTTATATTATGACGTTGTTATGTGAGAGGTACTTCCCTAGTCGTGCCCGGCTAAATTCAGTTGAAATTACGGTTGCCAGTTGCACTACCTCTTACTTAAAATGTATATGATAATAGCTAATATTATTACAAATTTTATTTGTGTATGATGAAGCTTAATGTCCACTAGCCGACCCGTGCCCTCGTTGCTGGTCGTCAAAATAGTCATGATAATTATGGTTTTTGTTAGTGAAAGAATAGTTTATAGGTCTAGTTGTTTTGGAGCATACAAATACAAAGCACTCGTCATGATAATATAGTATAATAGTATAGATAAGATTTATATTTTCATGCATAGTATTGCGTATTATTTTTTTTTTATAATTAGTTATTGATAAAGGTAGACTTTAATTACAAAAATAATAACATTGTTAAGTAGGTTACAGCGCCGGATCTAGGGCGGGGCTAGGGGGCTTGGGGGCCCGGGCCCCGCAAGTCAAGGGGCCCCCATGTGTCAAGAAAACTTATTTTCAGATATTAAAAGTAATAAAAAAATATACCTTAAGTATATTAAATCTGATTTCAAATTCAACAAGGCCAAATTAATTATTTCAATAACTATTTGTTATTCAATATTAAATGTACGAGAACTTGTAAGACAAAAAGGCATTACATTTCAACCATTAAATCATAAAAAATAATATATCACAACATTAGCCATTCCTATTCAAATTTTTTAAATTAAATTTATTTTATAGGTACTTTTTGAAGTCTATTTTTTAAATAATCACTTGTTTTATGATTAATAAGTGGTTTGCTAAAAGTCCATTCGGCAGGGACATAAAAGGAATGCCATTTGAAGACTTCAGGCTAAGGAATTTTGATCTGATGAAAGATACAAATAACAGGCGATTCTAGAATGTAACGATACTCTATATACCACGGCAATTATTATCGTTACGACAAGAAGCTTTTTTACCTTGCCAATTTCACCCAAATGGATCTTCTATTTGAATAAAGTTGGCAAAATAAAAAAAAACTTCCTAGGTCCCTAAAAAGCGAACAAAAGCCAATTCTACTAACGTCTGTATTCCCTCACAGCTACAACCTGGAAATGTTTAAATCGAGGGTGAATATGTACCTTCTAGGCATGCGTACTCCATCGTCGGCCAAGTCTAAACTTTCTACCAGGTGAGACAGTGGCCAAACGCAAGCCTATCCAGTATAAAAATAACTGGAATATGCAAAGGACCCAGAGGTATCATATCATTATCCTCCTCTATCTAACAAGCTGCTGCTTTACGGCAACGCTTAACCTTACATAACCCAACAAACGTTCTCTAAGCTACTGTGGTAGCTTTGAGCTTCTTTTTCTTTTCGGACCTTGTTTTTTTTAGTTGACGCAGGGAAATACATTTAGGTATGATACCTAGGAGCTCTCCTCGGCTATAATTGGCGGGTCCACATACTTAAAATGTATATGTCAATCTAGAAGCAAGAGGATCCTTCTAGCGACTGGCTGACCTCGGTGAAAAGGCCAGATTTATCCGCCTTGGAGACTGTCCGGCTGCCATTGAATAGTATGTACTACGACGTCGGAACCATGCAATGCAACCCCAGTAACCAATGTCCAAATCGGACCCGCTGCTCATTCCAAGACACGCCGATCTCTTCTGATTCAGAGGGACGGGGGAGTACCCCGAGTCAAGCTGCTTTTAGTCTGGCCTTTCCCAGGAAGTCTGTCCGATATTACCAGCCCTGCCCTGCATTCCCTTAGGGATCATAGAGACAAGACATGCAAGCCCACCAACCACAACAAGGTGGCAGCATCTTCTGGGGAGTAGTTCCTTTCGGACGTGTATGAATACTGTGGAAACGAAGAGAAGTCCAATACCGCTTCCTCTGATTGCTATGATTTTTCTTCGGATAGCTTGGGGTCAAAAGGGGTACCGATCTCTCTCTCTCGGTTGAAAGACATGCACCCCGATATGAGAGAGGTTATAATAACTAATTTAACTATTATTTTAATGGTCAAACGGACCGACAGCTCCCTCACCCCGCGACTCTGAAATCGAGAGTAGCTCGCGAGCGGTACCTAAAATGGCCTTGGCGTTGACGTGATCTTTTTCTCCTGGAGAAAATCATTATCGGAATCGTTATTAGAAGTTTTGTATTGTCGCCATTCTCCAAATTTTCCAAAATTTGGACAGGACAACAGGGAAAAGTTCTAATCTGCTTAGAATACAGTAGTATCATAAGCCTCTGACCAGTTTGTAACTTTCTGAATTTCAGAAAGGGTATCACAAAACGACTACTGCGCAGGCTGTAGTATATATTTTTATTAACATTTTACATTACTTTGATAAACAAAGACAACTTGTCGAATAAGCTTTGTTTAAAGTTACTGAAAAGTGAAATCTAAAATTCTTTCTCGAGATCACTTAACTTCAATCACATAAATTGCAAATTACCGGAATATAATGCTGAAATACTTCAGGAATACGTGAAAACTTATAAAAATACATACAATATAGTTGTGAGCACTAAGAATATGCAAATTTTTTTGGTACTCAAAGTACTTACAAGTAATTATACTATTCTTTTTATGATACTATATTATGACGATAATTTTTGTGCCCATTAGGGGCCCCTTTTTTACTCCCAGCCCAGGGCCCCGCCAGAGCTCAATCCGGCGCTGAGTAGGTGTATAGTATTATTTTCGAAGAAACATAATAGGTATTATTCTTATGTAATGGTGTGTTTACCTCTAACCTAACCTAACCTAACGGAGGGCCAAATAAAATTATGTGTTGCCATGATTACTTTTCGATTTCCCTAAGAGAGATTAGAATTCGAGAGTAATACTAAAATTTATATTAACAGAATTTATATTAATAGAATGCGAGGGGCATTCTAATCTAATCTAATCTAACACTTTGCTGTGTCAGATAATCAGTGTTAGGGCGGGAAGTCCTGTAATGAAATTCAGCTGTATATGATAATATGCATATATGCACATGTCATCAAATATAAATGCCTGGCTTATTAAACGAAATACGAGAACGGACATTATGTCATGTTGACTGCCACCAAGCACACGCCAATTAAGCCTAACTGCACATACATAAGGCATGCATGCCACACCTAGCTTAGCTCTTCCATTCTTTTTTACTTTTCCGTGGCAAATACAATATCGGTGCATATTTATAATAAAAATATATATGTCAAAAACATTATGGCATTTGACAATGACAGTTATTGTAGGAAAGAGTTGAATTAAACTGAGAATTTAAAATTAATTCTGAAATCTGAACCTACTTTGTAAGCGTAGTATTGACTATTGTGTAGTATTATTTAAAAAAAATACTATCAAAACAATTCCAGTGCATGTCTGGTAATTTTATAATCATGTTCAAAGGTTTGGTAAGTACTTTACATTACATATTCTCATAAAATATCAAGTTTTCCCTTTTGGGAAATTTCAATTACTAAAAAGATAAACACTGCATGAGCAGCTTATGAGTATTTCACTAAATTAGATTTTCCATGTTGTGTAATTTAATGTTTTATATATACCTGTGCAATGTCATTGTGTCAGGTAGATTTCAAATTTAGAATATCAAAACAATTTTAATAAATTCCACAATGAAAAATAGTAAATGATATAAATTTTTGATATAATTTTCTACAATGCCAATCATTTTAGAGATCCTAAGAAATAGTGTTAGTACATAGTATTAGTAATATAGTAATAGTAAATCAAATAAGATTATTGTGTTTAGAAGTTGGCTTTTCTGAGTTACCATATTACCTACTAAAATAATGATCATCTCATTAAGAACAATGATATTTAATAATGTGTTAAACTCCAAATTTATGTATCCTTATATAGTTCATCACTTAGTAGTTGCCTAAAATGTTCAAAATAATTGTTAAAAGTAATGAAATGGTGCAGTGTAGCCAAATTGTGCTGTCACAGTTGGGGTGCTGCCTCTTGCACACATCAAAAGCTACTAAAGTATCAGCTAAAGTCTAAACACACAAAATGTTTTTGTATGTGTATACACACACACGTTTTTGCAGTCACTTGGTAGTCCAAAAGGCTTTGATTACTTTTTGATCTCTATAAAATAGTCCATGAAATCGCCATCTGACCGACTTTCCTCAAAAATGAAAAGTATAGTTTTACTTAATTTTATTTCAATGTTATGCATAGATATCTGTTTGATGGTGCAGGAACTGAATATCCCAATTGCTAATCCTGGGTTCTGCTCTAAGCTACTGAGCCCCACAGCCACCACAATGCTTCATGTAGACAATTTCTATTGTCCAATAAACAAGATCAAAAAAAAAGAAAGAATCACAATCATAATCATCACCATCTTAAATATTCAGCACACTCAATGATAATTTTTAACATTTCAGATAATATTCGGAACAGGAGTATATACAGGGGTTTATATAGCCCAAAATTACAAGGTTAGATATGAATATTATATAGTAAGAAATACAAATTTATACTGATTTATTGCTATAGCTGTAACATATAAAAGTGTTAGTTCCTTAATGTAATGGTTCTAACTATTCTTTTTGTAAATTTATTTAGGAGCTTTTAGCATAAACACTATGTCAGCTCCATCGTGGCTTATAAAATAAGTAATCCGTTTTCTTCTTTAATGGCTATTTCTTAGTTGTCAACATTATAAACAAAATTACATATAGGTAAACTTAAAAAGTAAAAAAATATAATAATCATTGACTTTAAACTTCATACATATATACAATCAGATCTATATGATTCAAATTGCTAAACAATCCATGAACATTGCTAACTTTAAAGAGAAAGAAGACCTTTAAATAACTTATTGCAATTTTTGTTATTAGTACGGGAATTAATCATTTCTTGCTAAATTTCCATGATCTGATCATATGTCATAAATATCCATTATTGATGAATACATTATTCATTAATATTACTGTAATGACTTCACTATAAGTTACAAAACAAACCCAAACCAAAGACAGCCAATGACAGTCACTCAGGTCCGGTGGCTAATATAAAAATGCGTATTTTCGCAGGATCAACCAATTATATTGGCTAACTTATACTGGCTTATCCTATTGCGTATAGAAAGAACTAGTTTAAGCTAGGCAAAACTAGATTGTCCTTAGTCGGTAGTAACATATGCATATAAATGTATCAATAGCTAAATGACAAAATCTCCCAAATTACATTTTTCAAGAAATTCACTTTTTCATTCACTTTAAAGAACTATGTTTCTGTTAAATAACCTTACTGTATTTTTCTTGCAATGAAACACCTAATTTCACAAGAACATAATATGAGTAACACCAATGGATTTCAGAGGCACATAGACATAATAGACTGATGGATGTAACAAAGTTTTTAGAAAATATGCTTCGTTTTGTACTTATATACTTTAGAGTAGATTTCAGTTAAGTCAACTCTTTATGTGTTATGGATATATTTTATCCCTAAGACTGTACTTTATTTACATGTCAGTGTATTAATGTTTCAACTGGCTATAAAATGATGATTATAACATTTTGTTAAACTGCAAAGGAGGTCATTAATAGTGTATCTTTATTTTACTGTTGACCATTTTCTTTGGGATAAAACTTAAATATGCTGTACAATCAGATCTACTTTTAATTTTTCAGGGCCACTGCCCTAATTATCTAATTATAAATATATAATTAAAGATCTAATTATGCAATAAGCATCCCATATAAAATGGATTTGCTAGTTAAAGATACTTATACATATATACATACCCTATTTGATTTATTTTATCTCATTGATCATCCTGGTTCAAATTTATTGCATGACCTCTTTTGTGATACCTACTGTTAATATAACACATAAATCTACATCATAGAATATTTCTCTAATGCAGGATAGAGCTTATGAATTTGTAAGAAAATAATACCAGAGAGGTGAACACATAAGATGGTTTGTCATTTTTCACTTTCAATTGCAATTAATTTGAACCAGGATTTTGTTATGTATTAAGTGTTCAATAACCAATTTTTTTTTTCTAGATTGATAAAGTTGAGGATCCTAAAGAACTCTTTGAAAAAGCACAAAATTTTGTGAAAAGCAAAATAAATAATGAGAAAGGAGATAAGTAATACTATATTTTTTATTGTTTAAATGAAATTTATTAACTGTAAATACCATGTTAGATATTGTTTCTAAATAAATGCAACTATCTAGTAAATCATTTTATTAGAATCCTCTTTATAGCATAGATAAACCTCCTCCAACATATTCTACTCTTCGTAATGGTTCTTCAAATGCTAACCAATCACTTGAATGTGTAGGCAACAGCCCCATACTTTGACATTTATATAAAGCTAGAAAAATATTTACCATATTGCCAGTAATATATACCATCATTTGGGTTACCGCTTGGGTTCCTTCAACCATTTTGAATGTGCTTTGTGTAGAAAACAAAGCCTTGACTGGTCTAACAATCAACATGCCAACCATCATTATCGGGAAAATAGAAATAGAATTCCCTGCCATGTACATTATGAAGAGATTCATGGGAACTTGTTTCAGTGGGCCAAGTGCAACGTCCCACAATTTTTTGATTAATAGCAGATTATCCGTATCTTTTGAGGCTTCTGTATAATTAGTATTAGCTGATTGACTGTATCCAGGAGGAGATGCTAAATCTAAAGGTTGTGCTTTGGTCCTGAAATCGCATAGTTTTTAATTTGTAGAATATCTTTGTATCACATTGCTAATCTAAACATACAAATTCTGGTATTTAAAAGCTTAAAAGTTATAAAATTATACACATAGATATCAAATTATTAGTAAATGACATAGGATACTTTTTACCTAAAAAAAATATTATTTTAGAAGGATCAAAAAAAAATTGTGGCAAACATTGAAATTCTATTGCAGTTGTATTTGAATGTTAATGTTAATTCGTATTTATTGAAGGTCTCTTCAACGCGAGCGAAGACGCAGGGAAGATCTAATATAAAAAATAAACGGTGTAACTCATTTACATTAAAAATCTCTGTTATCGTTGATAACTGCGAAAATAAGGTTTTTTTTTTCTCTATTAACTGAAAACGGTCAGGTATTCCAATTAAACTTACCTAGCAGTGTAATCCATCGACCATTTAAACTTTTTTATCGACTTTTGGTGGGACATATTTATTAATTACAATAGATTTTTCTCGGAGTAGTTTTTTATTTAGTAAATTAGTTAATATTATCACAAACTTTATAGAAATATTTAATAGAAATCATCCAATTTACAATGACAAATGTGAGATGACATTTGTCGATTGTCAGAACTCGGATCAGAAGAGAGCAGTTTAGTAAATGGTGTTGCACAATATAAAAAAGAAGCAAAGTACAAAATATTTCATTCATTTAATCGTATCTTGTATCATTTAGCACATATTTTTTACTCGTATCACAACAACTTAGCAGGTACAACTCGTAGTTTTTTCAAGAAAAATCTAGATTTTCTCGAAAATTATAATAGGTAGGTATTTATCAAAAAAACATTAAATATATTTAAAAAAAAATGTTTTTATCAATAACATGAAGTATTCAGATCGATTAATTTCTAATCTCCTTGATTATCAAAATAGAATTTTTTTAAATCTTATATTTGCTGTCCTGTAAAATTAAGATTTTGCACTTGTGTCACTTACAACAGGAGACACAGAATTATTTTTTAAGCAACATGGTGGGATTATTCGCAATAAAAATAATCTTATTAAAACTGAAATTTTGTCGACTATAAGGTTAATTATCAATATTAAAAGGGTAAGGCCGCCAAAATGTACCCATTTTGATGAAAAACTGCCGTACGGCCACTTTTTTTTTTATTATATTGTGTATAAAGTTACTTACTAGTTTTTAAAAGTACCATGTCTATTTATGTAAGCAAACGTCCTTAAAAATATTTTCCTTTCTAGCTTAACTGTCTATTTAATATAATTTATTTTATTGCTATATAATTGTTCATAATTGGCGTGAAATTAAAAGATTCCGTTTATAATTTATTTTTTTTCGCCATATTTTCTCTGCGGTCGTGTCGGATTGCCGTTCCATCGGAATACGAGAATTAGGGAATAGAGAGTGCACTTGTGTCTGCGCTCACACTTGTGCACTATAATAATATGTTCTGCGCAGATGGCACGTCTATACAGGGTAAGTTTTTGGTCACCGGCCAAATTTTCACGTTTGATACGGAATCAATAATACTTTCGGTTTATAAAATAAAAAAAAAATTAAAATCCTTTTGTCCTATGCTATAAACATATTTCTTGGTCACCACATGGCATCTAGCTGGCTTATCGCGAAGCCCGGTGTCCTTGACCTTGAAGTCGATACATTTCGTGTACGAACAACGATCCATGTATTTTTAAGGACCATTTCAAATCGATTTTTATTTACCAAAATTACAATTAGACGATAATATTTTTTAAAACACACCCTTGGAATAATGTTTACTTACTTCTTTATTTTAAAATTTGGCCGGTGACCAGAAATTTAGCCGTCTATACAAGACGGCCGTCGTAGCCGAAATCGACTAAGACGACATTAGTACTGTGTAGGCAAACCTATGACGATTTCGGTATGTATATGTAACTTGTTTGTCTGTTTTTTTATATTTATATATTTATATATAACGATGAGGTGACCCTATAATATCATCGTCGACGTTACTCTAAGGCCAGTGGATTGATTAATTCTTATTACTTATATTGTTTGATATAGTAAACATTGCAGCTAGTCCTGTAGTAACCAGGCCAGGATCTGACGATGGGAGACTGAAGTAATCGCTGTAAGAGAGAGGCGCTGGACATATAAAAGTGAATACTTTCTACTTGAAACGTTGAGTATAAGGGCTATTAGGAATTAATTAAAATCGTAGGTATCTCAAAGAAAGAACGCTGGCTCGCCGAGATTTAAATGTTAATTACTTCTAACGACGATATCCCAAAATCTCTTCGTCTGCTTGATTTATTGTAAAGGGCAGATTTAATCTGCATTAAACGGCTAAGCTAACTAACATACTCATTTGGATAAGGATTAATACTGAACTAAATAAAATAGCTTTGAAAACAACGTAACGTTTGTAATTAAAAATTTGATGATAAAAGTGGTTAAAGAGAGTCAACCTTAAAATCTATGCTGCCGCGGATTTCTTTTTTAAACTTTTAGAGGAAAACATTTTATCATACACTATTTTTGCGTTACTTTCACCGTTTACTCAGCGCACGCAACGAAAGCACTAAATGAATACATTTTTTCCCCGTTTTCACAATATTTTTTAAAGCTGCTCGGCTCTTATTTGTCATAGCATGATGTATGTGTTCCTCAATAATTGGACTATTAAACACAAGAAGATTGTTCTACTACGAACAAGTAGTTCATGAGATTAGCCCGTTCAAACAAACAAAATAAACTCTTCAGCTTTATATTATTAATTTAAATATTTGAAAGAAAAAATAGTTCAAAGTCTTGAAATAAGCAATCTATTTATATGATATTTCTATTGTGTTTTTAAATAGATTTTTATGACCTAAATTGCAATCAGTCTTAGTTTGTCGACCATTTTTCCATAAAACTTTCACATCGTCAAACAGACATTTGAGAGCTCGGCTGAAAGACTATTTCTTGACGATTGCTCCTTTGATTGTCATTTAGTTCATTACTGGCATCACATGAAAATAATGTCATACCTTTTAGATCGATACATACCCAACTAACATTTAGGTAATAAGAATAAGGGCTATAATCTATATGAGCAGAATAAGAGAGTTTTTATTACCTAAGGTATAATAAATATAATAAGGTATAATAGCGCTAACAACTGCTGGTATAGCGCGCTATAACACTTTTTTAACTAAGATTTGGGCCCACAATTTTAACGCTTAAAAAGATTTAATACTAATAAGTAGTGATAAATAAGTGGTATTATGGAGTTATTGGAGTGCTATATAAGATAATATTTGGACTTGAAAGTGATTGTTACACAGGTTACAACAGCACCCCCTGGACGGATCTCCACCTTGTCGTGGTGAGGGGGCTTAGTAGCCGTGGCTTGGACAACCACGGTGAACCAAGAGGGATCCCGGGTGGGGACGCGTCGGGTGGGCTTCGCTAGGGCCCGCTCTGGATGCGTCCATGGAGGAGGGGTCGCGGGAGAAGAGGTGTCTCGGTGTGTCGTTGCCGTGCACCCTATCTCCCGCGACCGAACGGGGGCGCACCGTGTGATACGTTGGCGGTGTGGCCGCAGAGGAAGAGGAGATGTGGTGTGCCGTTGCCGTCCTCCCTGTGCTCTGCGGCTGGTTAATGGTTGGACCGCCGCCCAGCGGATGGGACCAGCCAATGCCGGAGGTCCTCCACCCGTCCCTCTGAATCAGCAGATGGCGGCGTGGATTCGGACGACCGGCGTGGTGTGCTCCGTTGGAGCATTGGGACCAGGGGTTAGGATGGGAACCTGACCCCATTGCACGGTTCCAACGTGGAGTTAGGGACTGTTCAAAGGCAGCCCGACAGTCCCTAAGGAGGAAGAATCTGGCCTTTTCACCGAGGCCAGCCTGTCGCTGGAGGCGCCCTGTTGCTTTCAGATCCGGGGCCCTCCAATTATTATAGCGGCTGAAGGCAGGGGTTTAGTCGGTAGGGGCAACCCAGTTGTCGAGCCCGACACTGTACCCGGTTGAGCCACTCGGGCTCCTGGGTAGCGTGCGTAAAGGCATTCCCCTGCGTTACCAAAAAAAAAAAGGTTAAACAGCAACCTAAAGGACTCAACGAGTTATAAAAATCACTCTTAAAACTTTTTCAGTAATAAAGTGGTGCTACTGCGATATGCGATATGACATTAATGGCTACATTATACAGTTTATAAATGATCAGAAGACAAGCTACAGGTTTAGCATGTATAATGGCTCTGTGAATCACTGTGATCTGAATGTTTTTAGGGGTCTATAATTGTTTGAGAAAATACTTTATCATTATAGTAGGATAGGTTATTTAGAAACCATTCGAAAATGACCGTTATATTGTCAAATCGTCAAATGACGATTTGACAATATAACATTGACAATATAAAGTAGAGTGCATAAATATGCACTCTACTCGACGCCATAGTATATATTCATCGGAAACATTAGCAACATAGCCAAATTTTAATATGTCATTGTAGAATGAATTAATGAACGAATACCTTACTTTATTTACACACAATAAAGTAATATAAAGTACAAAATACATAGAAATATGTACAAAAGTCGGGTTTATTTGCCAAGTTCTGTTTATTTAATTATAAGCCTGGCTTAATGTGTTACTTGATACTTAAATATAGCTTTTAGTGTCTGGGAGATATAATAATCGTTTTGCTAACTTGTTCTATATATTGAATTCATAAGGCTCTAAATAACTTTCCAGGTGATTTAAAGTATGCCACTAAGTACTAACTCCACTTAATAACATCAACGGCTTGTAATTGTTAACGGTAACCCTACAACAACTTTAAGTGTATATGACGTGCAATGAACCTTTTAGGGCACTAACAGTTTCACTGTTAACTCTTATGGATCTATAGAAATAGATGGGTGGTATAAGGTATATAAATAACTCTATTTAAGATCATCAGCCGCTATCAACTGTTAGTAGCTACTTACCTTATGAATGTTTTTATTGCTTATTGCTTCTTAAAGCTATAATAGTAAGTTATTTATGATTTCTGACTAACTCTGTGCTAACAAAGAGGGTATTAATAAATTTCTTTGTTACGATTATCCTCCTTTAAGGTTTAATTGTCAATTCCTAACACCAATACGGAGTTAAATGTTATTATGAGAGCACTTGTAGACTATTTATAACCCTTTAAGGCCTTAAATAAGGTTGCTGAGGGCAACCTTATTTTAGGCCTTATAGCTAAGGGCGCCAAAATGTTTGTTGGGATAGGTTTTGTATAGTAGATATAGGCCTAATATGCGGTCGGCATATAACAGGTCCTTGCATTAAAACGACCGCGTTCAAACACTTTGTTGCTATTCTGAAACTTGTCAATTTGTTTTACCGCCTAGGTACTTACAGCAAGTCAAAAATACTGACGACATCGTATATGCCACGCTTAGGATGCCAGTAAGTCTTTTCTTTCGATCTTAATTACTCTCATGGTCATTATAGTCTTCATTGTCTTTAATTTTAGAAGTATTCTGTCCTCACTTTTTTCTAATAACAACAACACTTCTTCATTCTTGTAAAATAATGCATTATATTGATCTTCAGCAACAGTAGGGTAAAGCCGAGATAGATGCCCCACTTTTTGAAATAGCTTCATAATTTAAAAACTATTAAGTTTTTACCAATAATTTTCATTAGTTTAGCTAGCTCAGTCCTTTATGTTTTATTGTTTTTTTTCTTCTTATCCTATGAAATACAGATTTTGCAGAAATTAGCTTTTCGTGGAACATATTTTTTGAGGATAGATGCTTACCTATATGGATAGTTGCCCTACCCTGAAAATACTGAGAAGGATAGATGCCTGCAGTGCAGGATAGATGCCCAACAAGATATAAGATCTTGTAAACGAAAAACCCAAACCAAATTTTAGCTAGTTCTACTCTTAAAACAGCAATTATCTTTAAGAAACGTGGGTCATAATAATGAAAAACATTGTGTTTTTTTTTAATCTTTTTATTGTTATCATTAAAAATAAATGTAAATGTACATAAAATGTAATATCACATAAATGACCATAATTAAATTTTTAAAGCGTTTGTATAACTTAAATATAAATTCTTAATTTTCAACAGGCATAATCATATTTATTTGCTAAATTAAATTTTAAAAACATTTATTCAACAAAAACGTTAATTCAAAATTGTTATTATAAAATTAAATAAACAAAACAAAAAAATAATTAAATTAACAGGCACAATCATGCTTTTTATATTAAAATAACACAAGTAACATATCTTCGTTATTTTCTATCTAATTGAAGCTTAGGCGGATAGTGCTAATTTTCCGCATCTTGAGCAATAATTTTTGAAAAGTGTACAGGTTTCATGCAGCCGGTATATGGTATAGGGGAGCAAAAGAGATGCCCATAAACATCCGCATGGAGGCTATATAGATGCGCTGCCCTCATTTCTCCTCCTACCTCCATGGACCACAGGCTACTTACACGCCGCACGAAACACGACAGCACAGCTGTCACTTTACGCCGGTGTCATGTAAGCGAGAGGTTCTCCCCCCCGGTCGTGCCGGCCCAATTTGGCTGCATGCAGTGTTGCACTATCTCTTACATATCGTATATGGTTTATGGAGGGATAGCTTCCCCTAAGGGCACCTACACCTCTAAAATTTAAAGCAACTATCCTTTTTGATAGGGATAGATACCCCAGTATTTTTTTAATAAACTATAAATAAAATAGCATCTATTTACACCTACATGCAAACTCAATGAACCAGTATATTGACGTGATAAAAAATATAACGGAATTGGTAACTAGTTATAAAGTTATACAACGCAAAATACTAACCTTTAAAAATTTGACGTGTTCGTGAATTTTTCCGCGGGAATAATTGCTCGCACGAGCGAAATGCGTCCTCTCCGCACGATTGTCAGTAGGTAACTGAGGTGCGGGGTGACTACGACTCCTACTTATACAATTAATTCCTAGTCGCGCGTTCGGGAAGTTGAGTTTTTAGAATATGAGGCACCTATCCCGCTGGGGCATCTATCTCGGCTTTACCCTATTCGAAATGTAGATTTATAAAAATTATGAAACACGAATAGAAGCTAGTGGGTAAAAAATACCCATTCGCACTTTATACATCTGTTATAGCTAAATGTCACGAGCACTCTGATCAGTGATCGCTTATTAAAAATTGTTGACCGTTACACATTTCTTAAACTGTATATAAAGCGGTAAGGAACAAACTTAATCAGAAAAAGAAATGTTTACAATTTTATCTGAGGTTTTACCCTGTAGAGGACTAGAGGCGTGTTAAAATTTAAAAACAGGTTAAGATGACCATCATTTATTAGATATATGGTAAAAATATAATTAATGAAGGATTTTTGAGAAATCAATTCCGATAGTTACGCTATAGTTACTCGATAGTAACCTTCAGATTAACAAAGATATGAAACATTCAATGTTTTATTGAGTTTGAACCAAATATACCCTTAATTTTCAGAGCCCCTCTTTACGGTAAGCTTTCTTTTGATTAATGTGTAATAATACCACATAAATCCGTCCTAAGAGAACCAATTTATTTGCGGGATAAAATGTATTTTTATGTTATTCCAGATTGCAAACAACAAACAAACTTACAATAAAAATACTTTATTGATTCTGCCTTTTCTCTCCTAAGGAACACAGGAGTGAGATATAGTAATCATCTTACTAGTCACTCTCCAGTCTCCAACATACATCCACAAGTTAATAAAACTGGGCTGACTGGGTGACTAGCACGTGTCTATTAATAGTACCTAGCCTATACTCAATTTTTATAGTCACGTTAATCATTTATATCATTTAAATTAAATCTGGTTTCTTAAGACCACGCCTTTTTTTACTGATTATAACTTAATTAACAGCTTTACATTCAATCTCATGATTATGTAACAAAGTAATAAACAATTTTAATACGAAAAAAATCTGATGTTAATAATTATTTATTTAAAAACAACAACATTGTAGGTGCTTAAATCCTATATACACGATGCAAGCAATTAAAATTCACATGGGTATAACTTCAATGTCCCCTGAAACAATTTCAGTTATGTCTATGAATTTCCTTTTCTCTTTTGTAACTACATGCTCCTTGCAGAATATCACAATTCTTTGACAGGCTTCCAGTAATTTTTCCTTAGGAACAGTCAATACAATCCTCATATAATTTGGATACTCGAAACACTAAAACAGAAAGAATACAATTTAATTTCAATAATGACCTACCTATGTGCGTACCAAATGAAAGGAAAATTACCCTCTGGAATTATTGCTTATTGCTTATAAACTTTCTGACTGATTGCCTATGAACATTCTGACTAATTGGTTGATTACTAACTGATCTGTCAACGCAAAAACTACTATAGTCCTGAAGTTGATATATTTTGTAATAGAGGTAACGCCTTTAACGTAGACGGGCGTCTAGAGAAGAGGCGCTGGGAAGATATTTAAAAATTTGAATTTTTATATAAGTAACAATATCAACTACGCGGGTGAAACCTCAGGACATCTTGCAAAAGGCACCAGAGGGTTCCTACAAGACTGACTTTCAAATAAGAAAGGTTGGCCCGCGACGGGTTGTTTCGCACCACTAAATTATCAACCGTGAACCGACACACCAACGGCAGAAAACTACGACGAAGCTCGGTTTTAACCTGACCTATTTTCCCATGTATTGAAACATCCCCTTACATCTTCAGTAACTTTATTATAATAATGGGTATACAAAAAGATAGACGAAAAAAGATTTCTACCATAAAAAGTTGTGAGATCTATGTAATACCAAGTCGGTTAATTTATTTATCGGTTAATTTACTTAAGGAACCTTCTGTCTTAAATTATTATCATATCAATAATAAAAATCTTTTACATTTTAAATAAAAACATCCACTTGGCCATCACATGATTAGATTATATCTATTCGGAAAAACTTTGGTGAGAAACCTGGTTGCTGGCCTCAAGTACTGTGTGGTGTGATACATAGGTACTAAACAATCTAATCATATTAGGCTTCCTGTTTTCTCCACTAGCAAATTATAGGGGATCGAAATTGACCTGAAATGCTTCGAGAAAAGGACACGGGTACAGCCGTGCCTCTTTTTTGCTGGACTTGACGGAGCCAGACCAGATTTAAATTAAAATTCCAAAAACATTTATCACCATATATATAACTTGCCAGTATGTTATGTTGATTTTTGGCGAAGTGATTGTGGCCCGATAGCTGCATTTACATTAAAAAATGATTGGCTGTATGACGACGACGACGGACGATAATTTCAAGCGATAACGTAGACAGAGAATACCGCGATAACGTCATAAGAAAACTGTTCACACGTATCAGATATATCCTAAGAGGACGTATCGGCCGATGAAGTTGACCGATTAAGAGTCAGATGGATCACAAGCTACTGTTTGTGTGTACTACCAGTACAACCGATTAATTAGGTATAAATTATCACGTCAAAAGGTTCCATAGGTTACGAGATTAAATAATAGCTATTAAGAAATCTGTTGAATAAACATGAAAATTTCAGTAGAGAGCACAAGTATTTCTTTGTGACTGTAGTTTGTACTTTGTAGCCAGCATACAACACGTGGATACTTACAAACTTTTTACGTCAGTCGCTTTTTATATCTGGCGCATGTCAGTGAAATGACGGTACATAATTTAAATTTGTACACTTTGGATGTCTTCCAAGTGTTTGTTTCGGCTGCTAATTTTGGTTACAATTAATAATACCTCCGAAAGTATTAAAATGAACACTACCGATACCTAATGCATTATTATTATAATTGCTGTCAGTCGTTTATGCGTATCTAGTTATGAAACACTTTCAGTTGGTTACGTATAGCTAGTTAAGAGACACTTAGGGGCTAGGGCCTGCGCCTTAGATTCACGTAGTGAGAACCATTCTAATTATTTTTTTTTCCGTGTTTCAGTAAATTTATTTATTTACCTCTTATAGCAATGGATGGTCGTACTGACCTACGTAACTACTCAATGTGAACCATCTTATTTACCTGTCCTGGAAGACTGAAAACTGACTGTTCCGCAACCAACCTCTCCAAAAATTGACACTCATTGTTAAACTCTGCAAACATTGATATGTTTATACCAATCATCATGTACATTGCTCCTTGTGGCATGATTGGGCTTAGTCCAGGAGCTTGTAGTAATTCTTTATACGCCATTTTAGCTTGATTCTGAAATATATATTTACACACAAAATTATTAAATATATATTAAATAATACATTACAACACTAAAAGGACATAGAAAAACTTGGCACCGACACATATTCTACGCATTTGAGAATCACAACGTTGTTGTGTTGTTTGTAGATAAACAACACACCTACACAAAAAATAATACGCAATCATTTACATACTATATTTGTCATTGCACATTTTAATTCATTGATAATAACAAAAAAATACTGCAGACGTCGCTCAACGATGGCACTGATCACCTCCTTGATGTAGGTAAGGTAAATAATAGACCTATTGTATTTTAGGTTACAGATCTATTGGATAAAATATGCAAGATGGCAGATTTCACATGTCGTAAACTTTTGCGTTTGATGAAAGTGCAGATTTATTAACTACTAGCTGTTACCTACGGCTTCGCTCGAGTGATAGAAAAAATAATGTTTGTACATATTTCGAGCCGATGGCACTCTTTAGTCCTTTAACTATCTCCATACTAAATATCACATCGATCCGTTGATCCGATTTGATGTGAAAGAAGGACAAACAAACACACTTGCGCATTTATAATAACTATTAGTATGGATGTTTTATATTACAAGCGCGGCGCCGCGTCGTTGATACAACCACATGTTCACGAAAATTTTAACAACTATTTTTAATAAGCATACTGATTCAGGATCGATCAAAGAAAAATTTTCAGATAAATGAACCCTTGCTGCTATTTTCAATAAAATAATTGCTATAAAAATCTTATCAATTAGCATTGCCTATAAACAAGTACCAACGGCTACTTATAATGTACTTGTACCTATTTACGTACACAATATTTGTAGGTACACGAGACTGGCGTAAAGTGACAGCTGTGCTGTCGCGTTTCGTGCGGTGTGTAAGTAGCCGGTGGCCCATGGAGGTGGGAGGAGAAAGGAGGGCAGCGCATCTGTATAGCCTCTATGCGGATGTTTGTGGGCGTCGGTAGTCATGAAAATGGCTCCGGCTGCTCGTTTGCCCTCCTATAACATAAAAAAAAAAAAAGGTATTTATGTAAATTGAAAGTTTTAAATAAAACAAACGTTGCCTAGGAAATTTCCGCTTACCTCGATAAACAAGATCACTTCGTCGAAGAAACATTGCGGCGTATATTCTAGTATGGATGGCAGCGCCCTTTGTACAAGAGTATTTGGGCCTGAGATCCTTGTAGATAAATTAGCTAGACCCTCTCTTAATTCTTTTCCCAATACATTATTTCGATCGTGAATTATCACCCATCCCATCCTCCAACCCGGAACTAAAAATCTCTTAGTCAGTCCACCACACGTTAATACTGGAACATCTTTTGATATGGATGATATGGCAGTAAAAGTTTGGTTAGAGAACACGAAATGTTCGTATATTTCATCTGCTATTATAGGAACATAGTTTCTGGCAGCTACTTCTAATATCTCCGTTAGATGTGTCTTATCGTATACTGAACCACATGGGTTTGATGGATTAATAACCACAATTGCTGCGGTGTCATCATCGATTTGGTTTTCTAAATCTTCTAGATCCACTTTCCATTGTTCCTGAGGCTGAAATCAGTTCTGATATTATAGGTTGGAATGTCTTTGCAAAAGCGATAAAATATAGCATATTATAATAACATGTAAATAAGCAGAATGCAAATTTATTTAAAATTATAAACCCGTTTGGCTCCTAGAAACTTGTTTAACTTTTACATTATCATGAACACGGCTTTAACCATCGAAATAATAGCTTTAAAAAATTGGGAATGGCCAGATTTTACTTCTTTAATTTAATTACCGTTGTTCTTAATAGTTATCATTTTGGTTTTTTGTAGAAACCTATGACAATTCGAATATCGCAACATTATCATAATATCCACATGATAAAATTTGCGACGCAATAATATACTAACCAGTAATCGATAGAATTTAATCGTTATTCCCAAACCTTCGGCCAATGTTTTGTATATCATAAATCCTGGCCGGGGAACTAGAATGTTCTGTCCTGAGTCGGCTATTGCGGTTATAACCAGTTCTATGGCGTGCGAACAACCGCTAGAGAGAATCACATCCTCCGGAGTGATATCTCCCTGATGTGCGCTATATTTTGCTACCGCTTCTCTAGCTTCAAAGTGACCCCTGGAAGGTGCATATCCCCGGCTGGTATGTACTTCGACAGCGTCGTGAATAGCTTGCAATACTTGTTCCGGAGGATTTAGATTGCCAAATGTTGTAGGATCACCTGAAACAAATTATATTCAAATATTATTGTTAGTGTACCTATTGTGAAATTAGCTTAAGCTTTATTAGCAATACAGCTTTTTACTTTATTTTGTGTTTGCCGAAACGCAATGTATTCGCTGACCTTTTTTGGATAGCTTTGGTGGTGTATGCCGCATGAGTATCATATGCCACACGATAGATCCAAATATAAGTATAAGTATACAAAATCAAAATCAAAAAAAAAAGGCAACTCCTTCAGCTCGGTCTTATATGAAGACCCTGTTCCCTTTATGGATTGACGGTACCTCCGAAGAGGATTTGTCCCACATCCTGAACAACCCCATGTGTAGTACCTACTTATTAGTACATACGAGTATATAATCTGGACTTCTCACTTACATTAATTAGGTCTCTAATCAATAGGTACATAAAGTCTAAATAATCTTAAAGTGATTGATTACATTGAATTAATTACAATACGAATCATCTTTAAAAAAGTCGCGAAAAATATTGCGAAATACTTATCCGGCCTTGACCTATTAACTTTTGCTACTTTACATAACTAACCTATCATCATCATTGATGCCTCTGGGCCCCTCACAATCATGTAAATCTTTGACTTCTACGACGTCATAACATTTATTAGATACCTACGTCAGGTTATCTTTATGCCTACAATCGTATATCTAATACTTTTAAGCGAGCATTCTTGTAAATACCTAAGTATATAACCAGAACGGCAACAGAAACGATCAAAACTTCAGAAACGGCTCCAACGATTTTCAGGAAATTTTGTATGCAGAAGATTCGGCGGCGATAGGTAAATTGATTTAGTTAAGCTTAATTATTGAAATAGTAGATAGGTAAGTGGTTTTATTCGCGTTTTCTAAAAAGCTACAATATTATTACAATACGAAGGTACAATTTCGCAACCAATCCTGAAACCAGAAGATACAGGTTTAAATCGGGATTTACACCTGGGTGTCTATTACGTTATTCTCCCTTTTTCAAGTCCCTTCTTTTTCGACAAATCTTACAAGTAGGGACCGCATATCTAATTCGTAATTATAGTATATCAATAATAATACCAATATATTGTAATACTGCTATAATTGGAGGATCCCGGATCTACTAGTAACAAAATCCCTCCAGCGACGGACTAGCCTCGGCGAAAAGGTCAAACTTCTCCTTCTTGGGGACTGTCCGGCTGTCTTTGAACAGTCCCTACTACGACGTCGGAACCGTGCAATGGGTTCAGGTTCCCATCTTGATTCCTCACCCTAGTACTCCAAAAAACCACGTCAGTCGTCAAAATCCACGCCGCCGTCTGCTGATTCAGAGAGACGGGTGGAGGACCTCCTAGCTGAGCTGCTCTTAGCCTGGCCTCTCCCCCAAGCCTGTCCGGTGTGGGTAGCCGGCATAGCCTTGGAGATCACAGAGGCACACAAGGCGCACCACGATAAGGGGGTAGCATTTCGGAGGGGGGGGGATTGGCTTATGTCAAATCCTGCCTCATGCTTAAAGTAATAAGTAGAACTAGTCACTTCTTCTTACGTGAAAAAATATATTTTTCATTTTATTGATGAAGGACCTTTAATTTATAAACTGATTTTATATGTCAAAAATATTTTTTGGTTATAACTTTTAATTTTTATAAAGCTCTAAGACGTTGTTACTCTATTGGGATTGTTGATTAAGATATTAATAATAAATAATAATTTCAAAATTAAACACTTTTGTGTTTTATTTCCTTGAAGTAAACCTATATTCTGCACACCACAATAAATAAAATTATTTAAACATATAACAGGAGGTAAGTAGGTACTTCAAGTTTTGGATACGTCATACCCGGCCTCATGCTTGATGTAACTTTTTTCACCTCCTGCTCGCCGGGTTAAGTAATATTACGCACTAAGGCCACATTATAATTACACTGAGCTCCGGCCTCCGGGAACTAATACCTATATTGGAAAACTCAATTTAAGAAACCGCCAAAGAAAATACATAAACGAATTTTAAAACTCGGACCTCGATATATAAATCCTGTTATAAAAACAAATAGGTAGATATATAGCCGTGGATATAATTTTGTTGGCACATCAACTTTTTTTTGTTTACCGAAAAGTAAGGTGGTCCATCCTGTTTCACCGAAATATAGTTGTTTACGCCTTAACGGTGCATAATATTAAGCCTTTTTTAGGACTTTTGCAACTCACCCGAAAATGTGAGTTTTCTGATATTGGTAGATTTGAATTGATAAATAATTTTGTTAATGTTGTAAAAGTGTTGATTAAGAGTAAATTTAATAGTTTACTCTTATTAAACACTGGTTAGGTCTTATAATTATTTTTGAAGTCATTTTTTTAAACGTTGAATCCCTTTTATAATTAAAATAGCCCCCTTTCGTCTGATCAATTACGAAAATTAACGCATGAATATGGTAACTTACTGGTAAAGGTTTACGATATAGTAAGTCAACTCAGTTGCTCAGTATCATCGACTGAAAATTAAAAACAATATTAAAAAATAATAAAAGATAGATACAGTTGGCTTTTTCAGAGAGCGAGCGATCTCTTTAGCGGCGCAATAACATTTTAAGTTCGCGCCAGCAAGCTTACGTAGCAAAGCAGGCTAGCTACGCCTACTCGTGGAACTTTCCTGCGCTACGCATATCATTATAAGATACTTTCATGTTTGTACTCCCTATGACTACCTGTTTTAATTCAAACAATAAACATTAACTCAGCAGCTGTTTGGCTACAAATATACAAATGTTAGGACTGTTGTTATTGATTGTTTCATAACTTTAACTACATTAACTGCCAGATTCCTTTTTTCGACGACAGCCATCTCTATAGAACTAGTTAACCTGCGTACTGCTTATTTAACCACACATGTTATTAGGACAGAGCACACGTCACACGTCTACTCTCTATTCCCTCATACGCCTATTGACTATTCCGATGGTACGATAGTCCATTCCACCGCAGAGAGGCAGAACCGACGGCAGAACGAACCTCGCCTAGTTTTTGACGGACGTCTGTTGTTATTCTGCGATAAAGATATCCAAACATAGTCGGTTAATATAAACTAACGTATTTAATATAACTACGACTACAATACGTACAGGTTAGCTATTTAATATAACTAAACTAACCTGTACGTATTGGAGGTGACGGTATACGGGGTTCGGCCAGGAACACTATTATTGTAGTTTAGTCCTAAAGACACAATTTAAGACGTGAGGGTAACAAATTATGAAGACTGGTGGTGCGCTCGGTTGATAAAAATCGAGCCTACACTATAAACGACGTAACGCTTACGTTTCTTGCGCACCTTTCACTTCAATATCATATTCGATTTTAAGAAGTAAACTCTATCCTCGTATGGGAGTTGTTACACAGTTACCATAATTAAATTATTTTAGTAAGTAATAAGTAGATGTGGCAGGTGACCTCCCGAAGATGCTGCCGTCTTGTCGTAGCGGGGGAGCTGGCGTGCCTCTATGATCCCCAAGGCTACGCCAGACAGGGCTACCCATACCAGAGTAAAAGGCCAGACTAAGCAGCAGCTCAGCTGGAGGGTCCTCCACCCGTCTCTCTGAATCAGCAGATGGCGGTGTGGAATAAGACAACTGGCGGGTGCGCTTCGGAAAAATTGGTGGCGTGCTCCGTTCGAGTGTTGGGACCAGAGGTCAGGATGGGAACCTGACCCCATTGCACGATTCCGAAGTTGTAGTAGGGACTGTTCAGATGCCCCCGGACAGTCCCCAAGGAAGAGAAGTCTGGTCTTTTCACGGAGGCCAGCCCGTCGCTGGAGAGATCCTGTTTCTTACAGATCCGGGACTCGCCGATAAGTGCGGCAGGGGTTTAGTCGGTAGTGCATCCCCGTTTGCGAGTCCGACACTGTACCCGGTTGAGCCACCATCCTGTGTAGCATTACCAAAAAACAGATGTGGCAGATAATGACAGTGGTATTTTTCAACTCGAAACATATTAAAATATTTTGGATTTAGCGTTAATTTAATAAGTAGCTTTATACTTTAAAATTTTACTGTCTAATAAATCCGGAAATACTAGATACAGATTAAATATTTTTGTTTAATTGTTTACAGATTTATTATTCGAAACGGGATTTTGTCGCCACTCCATTTTAATAATAAGCTAAAGTTACTCCTACTCAACATGATACCCAATAAATTCGTGCCAAGACAGAAAATTTTCCATAAAAAATAGAGAAAATAGTATTGAAGTATTTTAACCTCCACCTAGGTTATTCACGCATAAAATAATATTTGATCTTTTCAGCTGAGAGAAAAAAATTTCGGATTCCGTAGAGCAAAACATGAATGATGAAAATATTAACGACTTTTATTTTTAATTTTGTGCTTTTTCTTGCATAGTTTATATTATTTACAAGTAGATATACATATCTATAGCTGTCACTACCTTAACAGTTTACCAAGTTACATAGTTGCAACTTTCAACCTTCGTTGGAAGTTACAACTGCGCAGTACCCAACACAACGGTACTTACCAATGGACAACGCTATAAATTCCTTATCAGGGTTAGGTTCGACGTTGAGATGCTCAATAATCTGTCGAATAGGATTACTGGTCTTGCGGGCTAATGTAGAGGCGCGCACCTCCCAGTCCTTGACACTGCGGATCCCTGGCGACATGGGCACAAAACTTGCGATATAAAACGCTACGGCGATGCTTGAATTAAGAATAAAGCACGATATACGTTACACCTCACTTTTGTATGGATGCTAACATTTATCGAACGCTAATTCCAAGTCGCGGAACTGGTTTGGAATGTTTATGAGATGACGACAGTGGAGCCTGTTCATAAACAGTCTACCGTTTCTACCCTTGATTATTGCGACATTCATTAAATCTCGCAATAACAATAACAAACAATTATACAACTTATTTGTAAGTGCAGACGTCAGTGAAACAAATAAGTTGATTTAAAATCACAAGTAAAGAGTTTCCAACAGGTTGTCCCGATAACCGTATGAAGACGTGGAAAGCTCGAACCGCTTTAATCCCACTTGGCTTCTTTTCTAAACATTTTGCTATTTGTATTTGATATCTAAGTAGCTCTTCATCAGGTCAAAAGAAGACTCCGTCCCTAAAAGCTCTATAAATATAATATGAAGTAGTAATTTCCGTGGATGCAGATGTACGATGACTGCCGAAAACGCAAAGCTCAGACAAAGGTGCTGACCGGACATCGATGCTTCGTTGGGTATCTGTGTCGAACCCGTCGGGAGATGAAAGCACGCTGCTTTGAGTGGCACTGCTGAAGATACGATGCAGACGGGAAGCTGACGTCCCAGTACATCCTAGAGGCGTCCAAGATGGGCCGTACAGTGGTAGACAGGAAGAGAACCCTCGCAACTTCATTTTGTTACGTATAGTGGGACAAAGGAGCAGTCAGGGACATTTGGATGACTACCAGCGCTCATCCTTCCTCCATTATACCTAGAAGCCCGGGTGACCCCTAGAACTTGGACACGTGGAGCCAGGCACCGGCGGGTTTGCGGATGAGTGCGAAAGCGTGCACGTATNGTATGCCCGCCGTACGGTAGGACGAGAAAACACAGTGGGGGTTTAGCCGGTAAGAGTCCAGCATAACCCTGCTGCTCCCAGGCGCGGATCCAGCCTCCAAAAAAGGTTGTGGGCAAGGCACCCAAAAATAGACCGAGTAGTACAAGAGTAGATGATGATAGTATAAATTTGCGAATGCCGCCAGATGGTGCTGCAGTCGGTATCTCGAATATACAATATTGTAGGGTAAAGTATCGACTAACGGGTTGATAATTCGTAATGAGCCGTGACTACTAACAGTATGACGTCACATGTCGAATTAGGGTTGTGGGCATGCCCACCTTGCCAATAACGGTGGATCCGCGCCTGGCTGCTCCCCCGGGCGGCTGGGTGTCCATGAGGGTGTCCACGTCCCACTTTAAAAAAAGCCACCTGCGTTTGGTTGAATCTAGTTGTAGCCGGCTTGATATCGACTACAACTGGTATTAGCCACTAAGGTTTGGCAGCATCTAGTTCTAGCCGGAAATATATTAGTTAGACCTAGTTTTAGAAGTTGAAGTTGAAGAATAAAATTGAAAATTGAAACTGATTCAAGCGAGTCACGAGCATCTTTAATCATTTATCTAAGTTGCACTTAAGGCTTCTTTCTAGCCTTGATGTTTTGATTATTATCTTCCATATTGATCCCACTGTACCTACAAATCTAACTTATTGTGGTCTTATTTGATTGAGCGGGTTGAGTTGTTTTGCTTGTTTGAGTCGATTTTTAAATAACCATTTTATTTCATGTTCCATCGTGGCTAAAAACGTGGTCCAATCATTAATTTTAATGTCATTGTAGGGTACAGAATAGGGAGATATTGGCGGCTTAATGATCAAATCATACGAAAACTTGTATAGTACCTATACCTACACAGGCCATTAGGGCTGGATAACAAACAAATTTTATTTTGCCTGTTAGATCTCCTCCAAAGTGAAGAAAAATTGCATAATTGCATGTAGGGTAAAACCCGGATAGTTGCCGCACTTTTAAAAAAGGCTCTTTTATTGAAAATGGGTAATAGTTATTTTTTTATTCTTATTATATACGTATAGATAGTTTATTAGTATTTCATAGTAGACTATTTTTTTACATGTAAATATTATGAATTTTGAGTAAATCCTGTTTTACTGGACCTCTAAAGAATGGGATAGTTGCCAACTATGGCGGATAGTAGCCTAAATTTAAAATTACTTCGGGGGATACTTGCCTCATATGAAAATAGATGCTTGGCTATGTGCTTTTCAAATAAAAAATAACTTGTATAATTTGAATAATCTGTTTTTATTATTTACTGTATTAAATAATAAAAACAGATTATATTTTTTTTTATTAAGCTAATTTTCTTTATTAATTCTTTATTAAATTAATCTTTTATTAAGTAATAATTTATAATTACAAAAAAAACTTAAACTATAAATTTATAATTACAACAAAAATATTTTACTGTTGAGTAAGTGTTTATTATATTTAAGATATTTTTTTCTATTGTATAGGGGAGCAAACGAGCAGTCGAAGCCATTTTCATAATTACCGACGCCTGTATAGAGGCTATACGGATGCGCTGCGCTCCTTTCT
>LUGF01025751.1:693944-712900 GCA_001625245.1 Calycopis cecrops
CAAGGAAAACACAAAATTCATTTAAAACGCGCATACTCTAACCACCGAAGTAAACTAGAGTGATGAATATGTACCGGGATTTATTCGGGAAGGGGCACAGGGATAGCGGCGAATAGGCTACACCCCTCTCCCCCTCCGATTTTGTCACCCCGCACGTGGTGTGTGGTATGAAACGGTTGGTAACTGATAACTGGGGTTTAACCTGCATTTATTCCATTCTCTACAAATTTGTTCCTTGTAATTTTACTTCTAGGATCGATATTTTGGAAATTAAACATGAAAAAACGCGACAAATTCAAAATATTATAATTATCAAAATATTTTCAAATATATTTTCCAAAATATTGATCCTAGAAGAAAAATTATAAGGACCAAAGTTGTAGAGAATCAAATTTCCTACAATTTTTGTACTTACGGTTTTACTGTATAATCAAAAATGGCCGAGTTATTCAATAAATCTGAAATATTTTGTTTTCACCCGGCCAAACGGGTTATAACCGGAATGAAACGGGTGATAACTGGGTTTTAACCCGCTAGTGGGTTTTAACCCGGGTGATTACCCATCACTCACTCACGTACGTCATACTGTTGCGTGCGCCTGTAATAATGCCATCTATAGCGCTTATTTGATTGATTTTATGAAAATGTGTTTTCCACTGGAAGTTTATCGCTATAAAAAGGAGCCTATGGCACTAGCTATAGTCCTTCAAATATCACCATACTAAATATCACATCGAGCCGTTGATCCGATTTAATGTGAAAAAAAGACAAACAAACAAATAAACATACATACGCACTTTCGCATTTACAATATTAATATGGATTCAATAATGTATGGCAATGAAGATTTTTGCTGAAAATTCCTAAAATTTTCATTATTAAGCATTATTTTTGGCAAAAACAAAATCCATATGAATAAAAAACGTTCTTGGGTAAAATCTCGTAAAACGTTTCTGAACGTAGTTACGGCACTTTAAAAATATTATTAATGCGAAAGTTTGTATGTTTATTTGTTTGTTTGTTTGTTACTCCTTCACGCAAATTGTTGAGAAAGCTCCGTCTTTTACTTTTCTCCTACTTTTTAATAAGTCTATGCTACGACAGTTATTACTTTCAGTTTTATATAAAATATGGGGTATTTATAATTTCTTCTCTGTGAAAGAATAGTATTAAATATATGTCAGCTATCGGTTAAACAGGTAGGTACCTATAGAGATCAAAACTTCAAACAGAAATATCTTGAAGACCAAGCCTTACAGAATATCAGTTACTAAGAAAAGTTTAATCAGGAATAAAAACTCTATATTTTAATATTTTTTTTATGAGAAGTTGCTAAAAAATGTGGCCCGATAAAATTTGTATGGGAGTTCGCCATTGTTCTTTTAGTGCTATCTCATGAGGCCGTGCTAAGCCTTCGTCTATAGTATTCTCTGTCTACGGTCACAAGCCACTTGCATCCAGTGGCTCCCCGCCACGGGTTAGAGGCCGTCCAACACTCCGTCTTCCGGTGCGACCTAATGTGAAAGAAGAAAAATTTATCTATATTGTCACTGTCAGAATGTCTGATGTCAAATACTGTTTGTCAAATGTCAATTGTCAATTCAATCATCAATGATTCAAATTGTGATTTGCTAGGTCCAAGCGATTGCAAACTGTAAAATAATTAATTAAATAAATTGTCGCTATTCCTCACATTATATTGTCACTTAGTCAGTCATTGTTAGATTGGAAAGAAAAAAAAATATTTGCCCATTATTTTCCACTAAAAAGTACACAGAACAATATACCTTCCTAACAGAATGGAATCTTAAGAACGTCAGGAAAAACAGTTATTAGAACTAAACTAAAACGATATTTCCATGAGCATTAAAATGTTTAGCAATTTCAAGCATCTTCGTTTATTAAATATTCACAAGAGACGTTCATACAGTCAAGAAATACTAGCCAATGAAGAAACTTTACAATATTGCGCCAATATAGTCAGGTACTTTTTTTAACTTTCAAATATTTAATTGAAGATTAGGGATATATTACACATTATTTAAAAAAGAAAAGAGTTTTTGAAATTTAAAAATAATTTTGCATGCTTAGTAACAATTCTATTATTAAGTTTCCGGGTACTTTGTTATTTTCTTTACAGGTAGGCAGTACGATTATGAAAACTATTTAGCAACACTCCTTATGAGCAAACATGCAAGATCTCCAGCATTTGTTATAAGAGCTTTCAATACAGAAGTGTCTCGTGTACAAGATCAAACTAAGGATCAACATATGGCTGCTATGAGACTCCAATTCTGGCATGATACACTCGATTATATATATAAACCTAAGCAAAATATATCTAAAATACCCGCAAATCCTATTGCAAAGGAATTATTTAAGGTATATGTCTTATTTTACTTTACTTAAACAGAAATTATATAGAAAAGAAAGGATATAGTAATTATATACTTGTATAGAAATTTGCTGTTATTCCTGTTTATTTTCATTTTAGGTACACATTTGCTACAATCTTCCCAAAAGATATCTTGAACGATTAATTTCATCGAGAAGAAATTTACTCAACAAAAAATATTACAATACATTAGAGGATTTAGAGAATTATTTAGAAAACTCTGTATCCTCAATATATTATTTACTTCTGTGTACTGTTGGAGTGTCAAGTGTTCACGCCGATCATGCAGCTTCACATTTAGGCAAAGCCCAAGGAATAACGAATATTTTACGGTAAATCATTTTATACATGGTTGATAAAAGAGCACTCGCTTTATCAACCATGTTATTAAATTAAACTACAATATTAGTGTATCATATGCAGGCTACACAACAAAAATCAGATCAATCGGAGCAATAGTTTAGCCACAGGAATTATTTAACTTTTTTTCTCACTACATATATGCTGTTACAGCTGATCATCGACTAATGCCCCATAATAATATATAATCATCCTGTGCTTGCTGTAGCCGCCCGGTTACAAAACATGATTACATTTTTTCTCTATTGTAACTTGTTTGAAAAAAGTATTTTCATATACTTGTCGCAAACATTTTTAATAGTTTCGGATTAACTGTAGACACTTACAGTATATGTGGTTTAATTTAATGCCTATCGATTTTATCAACCTTGCTTCGCATCAAATTTTATTTTAACAACAATTCAATAAGTTTGTACCAACCCTAATTGATTTTTATTACTTCCTTCAAGTTGTTATTTTCTTATAGCCAGCCAATTATACCATCTGCTAAGACTTGACATCACCTTTGGATAGTTACTCCTGTCTATTTCATTTTTCTTCTTTATACAATTTTTATATTGACATTAATAATTTTTTTTCTAGGTCGGTACATATTTCCAGTTACCACAAAAGTGTTTACTTACCGCTAGATATTCTAATGAAGCATAATGTCAGTCAAGAGTCTGTATTGAGATGTTCAAACAGTGACAGAATTCAAGACGTAGTTTTTGAGATAGCAAGTAGAGCCAACAGTCATTTAGAAAAGGTAATAAACATTCATGTCAAATATAACCATAGCTATTTTAATTTTTATTTACCACATTATTTTGTCTTTACAGGCCAGAAGTATTCAAGTACCAAAAATAGCTAAACAAATATTTTTACCAGGAGTTGCTGTGAATAACTATTTAAAGAGTTTACAAAAAGTAAACTTTGATGTTTTTAATAAATCACTACAACATAGTGGTGTCCAGTTACCACTTAGTCTATATTATAATAGATTAATGAATAAATACTAATATTTTAACAATTCACTCAATTCAAATAGGTTGTTGAAAATATGTTTTTTCACAGTATAAAAAATATTTTAGGGGTAATAATGAAACAACAGAATAAGAAATAATTGCACTGTTTACTCCAAGCACAGTCATGCAAATAAATAACCACAATCTCGAGATTCAAGCAATGTTTGGCAACTTGAGTAGGTGCAGTAGAAGTAGTTGCAATAAATTTATAAGCAAAATATATTTTTTTTATTTAACAATTTTAACAAAACAAAATGTATGTAAGTTATATTTATTTTAGGCATATTTTAATTATTAAAAAGAAATTGTCAGGTTGAATAACTTTGGCGACTTTTATGTTGATCTTTGGTTACATTTCATTTGAATATGTTTACACAATTTAGCTAGGGTTAAAAATTTTAAAGTGTGTAAAAATGTTCTAGTTTGTTTTATATTTTTATATAAAAATAATTTTGAAGCTTTTATTTTCTTACTTTAGCACTGGTTTACATGATCACATTTAACTTACTTTAATAGTTCTATAGATTATGCCAGTATGGAAAATTAAATGCATTTTAATCACAATAAAAGTAAAATTTCAATATAAATATGTATAAACTTATATTCTAAACTACAATGTGACTACATGCATTATGAGTTAATTATTGTATGTATATTGGTAAGTACTAAAGATTCGTATTTAAATATCTCATAATAGGTGAAAAATCTACATTCCAGCAAAACAATAAATAGTGTGAGATACATCCTAATTAAGTCTTACAAGGATACCTAAATTAAGTGTATCATAAGTTTTATCAATTTAAGAAGTCTTAAATACACATGGCAGTTAATTTTACATGATTTCAATCATACAGCTTTCCAATTTATAATTTTAACATAACATGCATAATATATAGGTTATATAAATAAGTAAATTTGACTTACAAAACAATAAGTTTTTGAAATAATGGTGTAAATTTTACTTACAAAACAAATAAGTTTTTTTGAAGTAATGGTGTAAACTAAAGTTTATACATAAGGACAAATATCTTAAAAATAATTTACCACAGCCAAACAAGTAACAAATTTGGAATGTTGAAATAAAAGTTCTAGACAGTAGTAAAACATTACTCTTAAAACTATGATAAAAAGCTAAGATAAGTACTATAATAATCACAATGCTAGCTGCGCAGTATAAGCTTTTATAAAAGACAACACTTGTCTATTCAGAAGGAGTCAAGTCCTTCTCTGGCTCTCCCTCAGTTAATATTTGCTGAAGTAGATCATACACTGGCTCAAAAGCCTTTCGACATGCTGCATTTGTTGGAACAAGGTAGTCATGCATATCGTGATGACTAATTGTTCCATCAGTTTGAATGAAACCTTTATCTATTGATACCATTTCAACTTTCTTCATACTAGCCACCTTTTCATGTAACATTTCATTAATTTTATTATTTTTTTCCCTAAGTAAATTAGGATACTGTCCTCTAGGTAATAAGCTCTGAAACAATTCCAAATGTTTTCAAATTGCTTGTTTACTCCTTAGTGTTCAATTTAAAACTCATTTAATATACTTACAGGTAAAACAATATAGACACTTGGGTGCTTTTCTCTGACTGTTTGTATTATTTCTAAAATACCATCACAAATTTGCTCAGGTGTATGTTCAATATTATTTGTTCCCACATGCAACACGATTACCTGTTATAAGAAACAAAAGGTGAACAGTGTAATCAATTTTATGATAGAAATATCCATATTTATCATGAAACTTACTCTAGGATCAACATGATCAAGCTCTCCATTTTTTATACGCCAAAGAACATTTTGAGTTTGGTCTCTATGAATACTAAAGTTAAGGCAATGAAGTGGAGCAAACCATTGGTTCCACACTTCGGTATGTTCTAAAGCTTGTAAAATAGAATCGCCAAAAAATATAACATCCGCGTCCTTTCCTTTTGCGTCCGAGAGGAATCTGTTGTGCTAGAACCAATTAAAATATACATTAGTATGCTGCCACAGTGCATTCTTGCACGCAGTCGAATTGGGCCGGCACAACCGTGGAGGTACCTCTCGTTTACACAAGACCGGAGTAAAGTGAGAGCTGTGCTGTCGCGTTTCGTGCGGTGTGTAGATTTAGGAAAATATTATATAAAACTAGAGAACATTTATTTCGGTCAAAATTAACAAATAAGAAACATAAATAAATTGAAACATTAAGTTTAAGATTCATGAAAAAAGAGGCGCTTCATTGATTTAATTCGCGTTTTATTTTTCGTAATGGCAAGCGAAAACCAGTTTGATTATTCCACTGACGCCCACAGACATCCGCATAGAATACCTACATATGCGTTACTCTCCTCCCTCCTCCTCCCTCAACAAGCGAATAAAAAAAATAATATTTAAATAACAATTACGTATTCCTCGACTGTATAGCGTGTAAGCGAAACTCGACAAATTGCTAGTTAAAAAAGCTATGTTAGCACTTCGGTTTAAAACAGTGGCAACACTGATTACATCACAATTCACATTTTGGATTTGGAAAGACGGATTCGGTTTTCAACTTTTTGTCTAATCTACTGTAAAGTAGATTTTATTAATATAAAAAGTAAAATATAAATTGGAAAACATGAGCGCGTGGAGGCAAGCTGGTTTAAAGTAAGTGAACATTAGTATTAAATAGTATCACCTTTAAGTGCATCAGCAATAAAAATCTTGTCTTATTCGCCCCACAAACGATCGATATTTAAACTTTAGGTAACGTACATTTCCCGTAAGTTGGGACCTGGCAAAAATTCCATTCCCATTCATTTGGGCGATATCGGGGGAAGTGCGGGGCTAGAGAGCATTCTTCGCATTCTTGCCAGGTCCCAACTTACGGCGTCAGTGTAGTATGTATGTATCTAATGAATAGGCTCCGAAACTACTGGACCAGAACACTTTTCAATGTTTTTTTGTTCGTTTGTACGTTTGCCTGTTTGTCCGGGCTAATCTACGAAACTACTGAACGGATTAGCATGAAACTTTTTGTGGTGTATAGATACTAAGCCTGGTCAACATCAAAAACTCTTTCCACTGCGGTAAAATCGCTAATTCCTACGGGAAGTTGGAATTTCGGCACATTGCAAACAAACAATAAGAAATCACTTTGATTGTAATATTACTACACTAGGCGAACGAAGTCGCAGGCATCAGCTAGTTGTGAATAAAATGATTAGTTTTTGACTTTCGTGTTTATTACGCATATTGTAATTACTTTACGGGTTAAACACGGTAAAAATTAAGGGCCAAAATATATACCATTGCAAAGGTATATATTTTGGCCTTTAATTTTTACCGTGTTAAAACCCGTAAAGTAATTACAATATTAATAAAATGATTTGTTATATTCTTGTATTATATATGTAATTGTGATACAAATGTATATACCTAAGTTGTTTCTGATAGTTTGTGCGATTCTCTACTTCCTCTGCTAAATCGTGACAAAAGGTGAACAAATAGGTAATTGTAAAACTAATTTTCTGTATCTCCCAAACTAAGCAAGTATCTTGGGAGATTGATTTTGGTGTGCATACAGCTGCTTGTTAACTAAATTTATACAAAATGACATCATTTCTAAGTCTTCATATAAGCCAAGGGCTTATAAAAACTTAAGTACATATTTTATAAGTTTAAATGTATTGGTGTTATAAATAAAAAAAAATATATTTAAGATTTTTATTAGAAAAATACATATAATACATAGATAAAAAATTCATGACCTAGGCGGGATTCGTACCCGCGACCCCTGGCGCAAAAGGCTCCCCTACGAGCTCTGTACCTTTTCAATTTCTCAATTCTTTAGGTTCTCAATTCTTCCGAATAAAAGATTCATAGCTCCTCCCCCGTATGTGACAGCGTGATAATATGTAGCCTATATGTTGACCCGACCTGTTAGTAATATTCATGCAACATTTGAAGTTTAGCCCGGACACACGGACAAATAGATAAAAATTGTAAAACCTATATTTTTGGCTTCGATATCGATTGTAGATCACGCCCCAAGTATTCTTTTAAAAAATATTCAATTGCTCACGTAGCATTCCTGCTTTATCCCCCGGGATAAAAAGTATTCTATAATCTAAGTCAGATAATACCCTTATATCCTCCTTATTTAATATACATAGATTAACTTCATCCAAGCATTAACCTAGTATTAAACGGACCTCTGCCAAATTCCATACTGTTTATGTGTTTTTTAATATGGAATTTGACAGATGTTAGTTTAATTCTACATTAATGCTTGGATAAAATTAATCCATGTTTATTAATATGGGGGTAGGTACCTGTATAGCAAATTTTATCAAAATCCGTTCAGTAGTCTCAGCGTCACGGACAGACAACATCCAAACATCCAAACAAAGAAACTTTCACATTTATAATATTGTTTGATTAGTGTGATACACATAGATATCAGCTTTATTTCTCTAAGGGTATACCTATGTAATTTTTTACACCGCGCCCTTTATATAGCATAAGGCCTTTTTTTCCTAATTTCCCCCTCCCCTCCAAAGGACTACCGGTTAATCCCAAGCCACACGAAACGCGACAAAACTGTTATTCTAGCCGAATTCCCCTCATACTAAATATCACATAACAAACAAACATACATACATACACACTTTCGCATTTACAATATTAATATGGATTCAGTAATGTAGGGCAATGAAGATTTTTGTTGAAAGAATGAAGATTTGTGTTGTCCTAAAATTTTTATTATTATGCATTATTTTTCTCTTTCATCGTGGCTAGTTATCGAACCTATGTCAATCCAAAAACAAAATCCATATGAATAATAAACGTTCGTGGGTAAAATCTCAAGAGGGTTGAAATTAAAAAAATGGTCAAGGCTATGTTTAATTTAAATTTTAAAACCTTAATTTTTTGGTGGTAATTGCACCCATCTGTTAACCACGATGTATATATATTAAAATGTAGAAAAAAATGCGACGAGTTAAATAGTATAGGGTTGCCTAAGAAAATATGGTCAAGGATAAGGGTTGCCAGACTTTGAAGTTAGTAAAAGATAGATAGTGCTATGCTACATAGTGTATCCGATATATAATACCTGTGCAGGTAGTACCTACCTCTCGCTCTCACGATGCTACCGCAAAGTGCATAACTGCCTTTTTGCGGTAATATCATGTGAGAAGGTCGCGATTCGTGCGGTTCGTAAGTTTCCGGTGATCTATTTGGCAGTGATAGAAAAGGAACGCAACGCAAATGCAATAACATTTTTGCGCATACTAGCTGCCTGACAGACGTTCTCTTGTCTATATTGGAAAATATGTTGTCATGGTAACGTGTTACAATGTGGCCGAATTATCAATCCGTTACTTTACCCTGAAATTTAAGGTCTTTTTGGTAATAATTTTCGTATGATGATATTTTGTTAGCGTAGATTTTTCTACCTCATAGGAGTGAAAGCTAATGAGTTAAAAAATTATGTAATGTTAAGTGACAACAATCTGTCTTTTTTTTTGTTTATTTATTTAAAGTCGCTTAAACATCTAAGATCATTAGTGACTTCTTACTTATAAGAAGTGATTAAACTTTTGCATTTTTATTTATCCTTTTTTTTTTAATGGCAGATGCAGAAGTATTGGATTATCCCTTACTCACCTACAGTGAGCTACCGAAAACTCAAAAACACGATAAAATCCGATAAAATTTTATAGTAATGAATAAGATTGGCGCACAAATTTAAGATAGTAAAAAAATAATCCAGATCGTATCCTTTTAACAACAATTGCACTGCACAGAAAATCGATACTTATAGCGAAGCGAACGAGGGTTCAGCTGCGATACATTTAAAAACAATAACAGAGGTTTCATTAAATTATCTAAATTGCTCGCCTCGAAAGTGTTCCGGAACAATGTGAGCGTATTCATTTTACATTACACAGTCGGCTAACCCCATTCAGTAGCAATTAAATGAAATTAAATTATATGCATTCTCTTACTGAACGTCATAGAAATATTAAACCTGAGGTAAAACGGGGAAACTAACTTGGCTATAACGACAGCATCTCTTAGAGAGACAACCCTGACTTTTGACACCAACAAACCAACTTTCAAGTTGTGACTTTGAAGTGCCAACTGCCAACTGCCAATGGCCAAGACGTATATTATACTTTACAAATGACAAATAACCACCAAATAGCTGACAGAGAATACAATTTCTGTCTAGATCGTGCGCAAATAACGTAGACAGAGGTAACTATTCTCTGTCTATGGCAAATACACAGAGCAAAGTAATATGGTATAAAATAACAATAGAAAATTCATAGGTACTTGACAATTCGGTAAATAGCCAACGACACATTGCACGTGCCGCATTCAATTATGCACTTTAAAGTGTGTTGCGACGTTTCAGTTTTCTTCAACGTACTATCTACATATCTTGAAAAATGGAATTGTGATTATTAGGTATTTAAAGTTTGTTGTTAGTCGAATGAGCAGTTGAGATTAGATATTTATTTTGTCGTTCGTGTTTAAAGATTTAATATTGGAGTCTTCCTTTCCAGTGAAACCAATTAATATTTTTCACCCAATTTGGCAAAATCTGCTTTAAAATAAAAATGAACCTTCTATAAGTCACAGAGCTACAGGACTTCCACTTAGCCCTGTAAAATTCAGGCGTCGTATTTATGTATGTACCTATATGTCAAAAAAATGTTCTGATTAAAATTCAAATGGCCTTGCGTTTTTGTTTATCTTCCACAAATTAACTTCAACTTGCTAACACCGCTAAACATTAAATGCATGCGAATTGCGACTAACAATTTAAACTAAGTTGTAAATCAGTGAAACTGAAAATGAGACAGGCCCATACACTTCAAAATAATACAATTTCGTAGTAATCATTAAAATTTAGTAAGAATTTAACAGCAAGAAAAGTATAAATAAATAAGAGGGTCTGTTTTTATTTTATTAGAGTTGATTTGAGATATACGGGAGCTCCAATAATAGCATCGTATAGTAAAAATAAATCAATTTCTAAATCTTTACCGTACAAATCTTGTATTATTTGTCTTTAAATTTACATTGTGCATTTTTTCTTTTGATAATAAGAGGGCACCTGACGTCAAATAAAAAGCGTATTCGTGATACCGCACCTCCCGCCAGCCCCCGCCCCTCTGACAATCTACGCGCGTTGACAGCCAGTGATGTGACGCAGAAACCTAGTATGAAAATATACTAGGTTTCTATGTGTTTTATTTCTGTGGCTTTGTAATGAATAAATAAACAGCACGATAAAAGGCGGCCGGGGCTTCCGCAAGTCCGCAACAAGTACGTAGTGAAGAAGTTGTAGCTTACACTTTATTCCTTCTGTAAAAAAGTATCTCGTAAAGAAAAAGAGAGAGTTCGTGTTTAAGTTGTCCGCATTGAGGGTCTCTACTATATTTTGTAATGGAAAAAAATTAGAAAAAGATTCAGGAAAGCTTACTTAAAGCTTTTATTTAAATGCGCTAAGCTTTTAAATAAAAGCGTATTGTGAAATAATTTCTTTTCGTTTTTTTTATAGCATAGGAGGCAAACGAGCAGTTAGGTCACCTGATGTAAAGTGAACACCAACGCCCACAGACATCCGTAACACCAGAGGTCTAACAGATGCGTTGCTGACCTTTGAGGAAAGAATAAGCTCTTTTCTTAAAGATCCCTAGGTCGTATCGGTCCGGAAATACCAAGGGGGGCAGCTGATTCCATATTGAAATGGTGCGTGGAGTGCCGGCTAAATTATACGGTGTGCTTACAACAACTGTGTTAATACTCTACTCCTCAGAGCTGTTGTGTACTTTTATATTAAAGTAAGATGGGGCCTGTCTATTTTAATTACTAACATCTTGTAAACATAATAAGATACGATAAATATTACAAAATATAGAATTAACACACTTACGTAAGCTATAATGTAAATCTTTCAGAAGTATATCTTCGTAGTGGGAGACGATTTTGAATAAAATCGCCTAAATGAACTCTGTATACAAAGAGGTACCTCGCACCGCAGTAATCTTTCTTGGCCGGCTCTAATCCAGTAATTATTTAAGATTTTCCACCCCGCTTGATGCCCCGGTCAGCAGACATGTCTAATTTGCTTTAATGCCCAACCCTTGTCCAAAATCACCATTGCATTGTAATAGTTCACCCAGACTACAGATACTAATATTTTTTTTGTTTTTCATTAGTCGTAATTAATTACCTTATATTTTAAATGTACACAATAGAGTACATTTTATTTACTTATAATTATTAAACTAGCCGAGAAATTCCATTGTATATAGCAGCTGCCGCTCCGCTCTCACCTCCACGTTTTTCTGCCTGTCCGAGATCCCTACTGCTATTTTCATACACAGGTATCTTTGAAAAATGTTCCTATATGTCTACTCGGGTAAGATTTAACATATAAATAAAAAAAATACTGTTTTAAGTGAAAATATATGGCCAAACATTATACTAATACATGATATGCACATTTAAGCCACGTATATACATATTAGGCACTTAATACAAGTATAAATACTTATTTGTGTCTCTTTTATAGATATTATACTATCCTAAAAACATTTATTCAAATGGTAGCCAGTCCCTAACTGAATTTCCTCTATGCGCGGCCTGAGTAACATCGGGCTATTCTATTGTCCGTAGTGTTACAAGGACTGACATCCGCTATCAGAAATATATGACTATTATATGACTATTATATGACTCTTAGAATCGCGATATCTCAGGAATGGTAACTGTTAGGAAAAAAATCATTGATACCATTTTTGTAGATAATTTTAAGATCTACAACTTTGGTTTGAAGTTTTCAAGCAAAATCCAAAAAACCTCAAATTTTGATTGTTGACCTAGAATAACTTTTTAAGCACACATACGATCGATGTGGACTTTTAAAACTTGATTTGTAATGGCAAAATATAGGTCTCCACCAAAATTTGGCTTTCCGGGAATTTTTGTTATTTCAAATGTCTATATTGACCGGACTAATTATGCTACTATTTATTAGGTTATTTTTTTTCTATGTACTTTATATAATGATATTGCGCCCTTCATTTCACCCACGTAAATTTCGATCCTGTGGAAAATAGAAAATCATCCCATGGCATCCTATTGGAACATTTTTTCGGGATAAAAACTATCCTATGTGTTAATCCAAGTTACCCTCTATGTGTGTGTCAATAAAAAACAGAATGTAGATTTATTTTGAAAATCGGCGCTAAATGGATTTTCTAATTGAATACATTCAAATAAATTGTCGGGAGTTTGGGAGTAAAAAATGTGAACAGTTTAAATTAAGCCTTTTTGGCTGAATTGTATAAATGTGGAGTTAAATTCTTTAACTGTGAAGCTTAACTGTAAACGTACGTTTCGTGCGGTATGTATCTCTCAAGGTGGATGTCGATGGGTGTCGATAGACATGAACATGATGGTGACGGTGATGTCGGTAGACATGAAGTCGAAGACTTCGGTCTTCGACTGCACGTTTACCCCTATACTTCAAGTTTTTCAAGTTTGTTCATTCAAGTAACTGGTTCTGAATTTCATATTACGAATCCAGAGCAGAGCGAAGGATTCTAAAGTAGAATCCTGAGCACAGCGAGGGATTCAAAGTACTCGAGCTTCAAAAATAGTGTTGCTCCCGACGTGAACACTCTACTGTTCATCGCCCTCTATGAGAAAATGAGTACTGCAACCGCAGCCGGTGGCCCATGGAGGTGTGTGGAGAAAGGAGGGCAGCGCATTTGTGTAGAGGATGTCTGCTATGCAGATGTCTATGGGCGTCGGTAGTCATGACAATGGCTCCGACTCCTCGTTTGCCCCCCTATACCATAAAAAAAAATCATTTTCCGCGTTTTTTTTTTATTTCGCCAACGAAGACATATTATTTTGCCATAAAGCCAGCGATTTGTTCATACAATGTTCGAAATGGTGTGGCTACACGGGTGTCATGGCCTCATGACATCAAGGTCACCTTGACGTCATGACTCCATGACTACCGTGTGGCCGTAAGTAATTAATTTCTTATCTGGTCATTGGGGCTTTGACACACGATTTTATCCACGTTCCACAAGAGGCAAAGTATTCGATAGAATCTCTCGTATAGCATCTGAACCTAGCTGTCCTCCTTTTATGCCTTCTACTGAAGTAATGAAGTTATGGTATAGGGGGACATACAAGCAGTCGATGCCATTTTCATGACTACCGAGTCCCACAGTCATCCGCATAGGGGGTATACAGATGCGCTGCCTAGCGTATACTTTATACATTCAATCATTCTCTGAAACACGCCGGATTTCAATTGGTTTAGTAATTTGCGTGTAAAACCGAGTAAAAAAACTGATACTCCATTTACTTCAAGTGCCTTTCGAAAATATCAATTTTACACACAAAGGCACGACACTTTAGGTCCTCGAATTGTGCAAATTACATTATCTTTAACATAATTTTGCAAATCTGTCCGTACTCCGTGATTTCTAGGTCAAAGCTATTCTATGTTTTTTTTTATTATTTTTATACCTACTAGACGACCTGTAAAGTACACACACAAGTTGGGCGTCAAAAATAAAAATTATTCAATCGGAATAATTTAAAAGGTAAGTTACTTCCACCTTTTCGCGATAAGGAGGCTTTGCCGCAGCAGAAACGCGCCGGCACGAGGGGGGTACTCCTTGCCGTGGTGGGGGCATTGTGTGTCTCTGTGATCCCCAAGGCCATGCCGGACAGGGCTACCCATACCGGCTTGGGGGGAGAGGTCAGACTAAGAGCAGCTCATCTGGGAGGTCCACCACCCGTCCCTCTGAATCAGCAGATGGTGTAAATGAAGAAGTGACAAAAAATATTTTCTATGCACGGATATTCGCCCGTACGAATGCGTCTACTTAAGCCAGCATTATAAATCTCTGATGCATTTTAGGAGATATGGACTGATTGAGAATTATTAGCGCGTGGCTTAACATCAGATAATGAGATTTATCATTTATTATTAATATTAGTTTATCTTTAAATTTGCCCGGAATGAAGATGCGGATAAAAACAAAGGTAAATAAAATGTAAAAACAGCTAATTATTTTTTAATTACTGAGGTTGAAATTTAACTCGTATTCCTGTGGCAATCATCCCATACCTCTGAACTGGAAAAATTTATTCGAACACTGATTACAATCTGATATGACATACTTTTATTTGGAAAAAGATACCTTTGATTGAATTGAATGCGGGTGAAGTAACGTCCAGTAACAAGCACAACACAAAGTTCGTGTTGGAACAAATGTTTGTCGTTACCAGCTTTGCATTTAAAAGAGTGTATGTCATATCCAGAAGAAGGCTTTACTTTACTATATTTTTTTCATGATTTTTTTTTACAGCATAGGAGGCAAACGAGCAGTTGGGATGAAAGTCATCACCAACGCCCACAGACATCCGTAACACTAGAGGTCTAACAGATGCGTTGCCGACCTTTGAGGAACAAATAAGCTCTTTTCTTGAAGATCCCTAGGGCGTATCGAAAGAAATTTCATACATTTTCGTTCCAAATATCAGTAAAAGATTTTCTTGATTTTGTCAAGATGCCCTATCGTAAATGTTGTGTGCCGGTTTGTTTAAGTTTGCAACGAAATAGTGTTTTACAGATTTTCAAAATGTGAGAACTGAGAAGAGACTACAAAAATGGGTCCATCATATTGTGTACAGGTTGCGGACAAGTGTGCTGTCATCTGTACCTGTCGTACGGAGCTGTCAAAGTAATAATTACACGTACAAAGTACGTGAATACTATTGTCGGTGTAAAAGAAGTAAATTACTGCTAAGCTATAATCGATCCACCTTTGAAACTTTATATACGTTATACCCTGGATACTATACTACACGAATACACTTTAAAAGGTTGCCTATAGTTGCCTATTGAGGAGATAATTAAATCGAAAAAGTATAAAAAAATACTATTTTTGATCTTAGATTTTTTTATTTCTTATTATTATAAACCAAAATTAACATTCCATACACTTTATAATATTTACAATATGCTCAAATACAGGAATAAATTGGCCTATAGAATTGATTTCAAACATCGGAAACGAAGAAAATGAATACCGCGAAGTCTGTGATGACATTGATATTGTTGAAAAAAATCTACCATCCACCCCTGGACCCTCTACATCTATAATGACGGCACCAAGAAAACCTTTCGAAGATTGGGCTACAGACAAAAAAGAAGACGCGTGGAACAGCTTAGCAAGACATTGTCACTGGAAGAATTGAATAAAGATACAACAAGGAGTTTACAGTGTACTGGAAATGAAGACATTGGAGAAATAATGAACCACTTACTCAGTCACCCAGAGGATGTAAAAAAGTTAAAGATTGCTTTTGCTACCCAGATAGAGAGAATATGGCCATCAATGAAGAAGGAGCTTCTATTAAAATCGCCTCCATTTTACTAGACTTGACTACATCTAGACTTTTAGATTCCATTTATTACTATCTGGACTCTACGACTGAGTTACAGCAAGTGGAGTTTTGATGGAGCCAGTAGTCAAAGTAATTAAAACTGAATCAGATTTTGATGATTCAAGCGTTTTTATGGCTAGTCTTGTGCCAATAAGACTGCAGCAAAAGCATGATGGATCAGTTTTTTGGGAAAATGACCGGCCTTCGTCAGACTTTTACTATCGTCCAATTATGTTCAGATTTACCAATCACTGGTACATCTTTTCATTATGGATCCTCTGATCTATTGATTGCAGCTTATTCATATCTGAAGGTTTGGCTTGACAAATATCACAGACAGAATCAGCTGTATGCGACAAGTATGACGTTATCTTGCCATCAATCATTGTCAAGAAAAGCTCATGTTTGATTTGCACATTCTTGACTTTGGATGGTTGGAGTTGTTCTATTTCGCTTGTTATATCAGATTTTATAGCTCCTACTGTTTGTTTGGATTGTTTGGTAAATCTGAACATAATTGGGCGATAGTAAAAGTCTGACGAAGGCATTTTGCCAAAAAACTGATCCATCATGCTTTTGCTGCACTCTTATTGGCACAAGACTAGCCATAAAAACACTTGAACTGTAAAAATCTGATTCAGTTTTTTGTTTATTATTACTTTGACTACTGGCTCCATCAAAACTCCACTTGCTGTAACTCAGTCGTAGAGTCCAGATAGTAATAAATGGAATCTAAAAGTCTAGATGTAGTCAAGTCAAGTAATGCCTGCATTTTAATAGAAGCTCCTTCTTCATTGATGGCCATATTCTCTCTATCTGGGTAGCAACTTAACTTTGCTTTGGCCAATTTATAATAAGAAGGATATAAGTCAGAACCAGTTCACTAGCAGACACTCTTAGATTTAAATATTGCCACTTTGACAACTTTAGATAAATTAATAAAGCTAAAGCTTTATCGGCTGAATATGTACCACTTTCTTCTTTTCTTTTGCTTAAGCAATCTTTAACTTTTTTTACATCCTCTGGGTGACTGAGTAAGTGGTTCATTATTTCTCCAATGTCTTCATTTCCAGTACACTGTAAATTCCTTGTTGTACCTTTATTCAATTCTTCCGGTGACAATGTCTTGCTAAGCTGTTCCACGCGTCTTCTTTTTGCCTGTAGCCCAGATCTTCGAAAGGTTTTCTTGGTGCCGTCATTATAGATGTAGAGGGTCCAGGGGTGGATGGTAGATTTTTTTCTACAATATCAATGTCATCACAGACTTCGCGGTATTCATTTTCTTCGTTTCCGATGTTTGAAAACAATTCTGTAGGCCAATTTATGCCTGTATTTGAGCATATTGTGAATATTTTAAAGTGTATGGAATGTTAATTTTGGTTTATAATAATAAGAAATAAGAAAATCTAAGATCAAAAATAGTATTTTTTTATACTTTTTCGATTTAATTATCTCCTCGATAGGCAACTATAGGCAACCGTTTAAAGTGTAATCGCGTAGTATAGTACCCAGGGTATAACGTATATAAAGTTTCAAAGGTGGATCGATTATTATACTTAGCAGTAATTTACTCCTAAAAAAAAAAAAGCTTCTACTATTAATATTTCAAACAAGACGTTGCTTAGTATTTCATTGTTTATTGCCATCACGTGAACCACATACCAAATCGTTTTCAGGTGGACCTGCCACAGATGTCGGAACCAATTCCATTACTGCCGGACGACGATAATACGGAGAGAGAGAAGGATGGGTGTTCAATACCTCGGAGCATGATTAAACGTTTTAACCAACACTCTATAATGGTGATTACATTGTTTTGTAAAGTTCTCCGTAAGAAACGTGAAAATATTAAAAAAACAAAAACTCTAAATTATTGAGTTTTTTGTTTTGTATTTTTATCATTTAATGTATGTATATATGTGAACTTGCCTTGACTGCGTCGTGGTCGAGAAGCAAGCATGTTCAACCATAGCCGCAAGGTCCCTGTTCGGACCCAAATAATATTGGGATTTTTCAATTCCTAGTGAGAGTCCGGAGTCAGAAATTTGGCGATGGTACGCCCCCGTGAGAGAGGCGGTCCTACGCCTGATTTTTATCCGGTCCTGTTGGATTGCCATCCTATCGGAATAGGAAAGCCTTATTTGTTGATTGAACCCAAAGAATATTATTATATTTATATAACCTGTAAATTATACAGGTAATAAAAACTTATATAAACGGAATAAAATTCAATTAATTATTTTTCAGGTGCTCAAAGCTAGTCATAATAACTCCAATAGTAATAGTAGCAGTAGCAAAACTAGTAATAAATTAGAGAACGGTATGAAAGACTCCAACGGTGTAGAGAAAAGGCATGCGGAGGAAAATAGTGAGTCGGAACCGGTCAACAAGAAACAGAGGATTCTGGACAAGCTTCACTACGAGGACCTGGATGATAAGGAGACCGAGATCAAACAGGAGTTGAAGTTGTCTAAGGTTGGTATCATTTTGATATAGCAAAAGATTTTTGATTAAGATTGTGATTTTATTTGTCTTTACCTCTCGATTAGTGGACCGGAATTTTGGTTATCTCCGGTTGATTAGTTATTTAAAAATTTAGAAATTACTTACTTAAAGTTAATTTTAACAGGGAAATCGAAATTTTCTCGAAACCCAGTCTTCATTCCGGCTGATCGACAGGGATTTTCGGATTTGTTACAAATTCTGTGCAAATTATCAACTGCAAT
>LUGF01025765.1:0-12357 GCA_001625245.1 Calycopis cecrops
GTAGACCTGTCCCCCCCAGCCTTCCCAGGCTGAGAGAGAGAGAAGACACTCACACACTCTCTGTTGTCTGTCACACAATTAAACCGTTTCGTCGTTAAGTCGCTTTGAATTTAATACAGCCACTAAACTGAAATTTAAGCCATAATTTTAAGCGATCTGTGACCTTAAAAAATTTATAAATTATTCTCATTATAAGCATGAAAATCAAATTTTAATAAAATGAAGTCTACATACTACAAATCAAACGATATAAAAAATGAAATCGAAAGCCATACAGCCAGCATGATATTAAATCTATTGTAACAAGTAAGTTGATTTATTTGCCCTTTTGGCAATGTTTATTAAATGTCTCCTGTTTCGTTTATATTTGCCATGACATGAAATATAAAATAAGGTCGTATTTGTGCGACATTAACATAAATGGAATGTTGTCAACAACGTTTGTAACTCTCCCATATTAAAATGGAGAACATCAAGGCAATTTTCTGTGTTCCTTGATATCGCCTTTTATTAAAATTATAAAATACTCTTTCGGTTTTGATTCATTTTTATACTTTGTACATTTCTTGCTAAGTGTATAAAGCTTACTAATAAAAATCTTTTCATTTTAATGACTAGTAGCCTCAGTTTTATTATAAACGTAATAATGTAAGTTAATATTATGCCTATTATGCCCTAGATTTAGATATAGGTACATTTAGATGCTTTCGTGTTTCGAGTCGTAAAATCTCATAGGATACCGGAATAAAAAATATTAATATAGCTGGATATGACTTCTTCCGAAATTTGTATAATCGGTGGACATCTAATGATTTCTTTCGCTCCTTTGTCATGCTATGTTTATTTCCCTTATGTATAAAAAATTTAGTTGTTGATTTTTTCCCAAAATTAATTGAAAGAGTTTAAATATTTTTAACGTAGAAAACAGCAGTTGCAATTTTACTTTATAAAATATCATATACGGATATTAGGTTCATGAAATTTTCGCAAGCACCAAAAAGCCGTGAATATAACAAAGTGCAGGCTCTGAAAAGGCAGCTTACTATTGCGTAGTAATAGACATAAAGTATCCGTGTGCAACCTGCTTGTAGTAAGTGTTACGTCATAACCGTAAACTGTGTAGAAACAGGAGCGGGCTGCACGGCGTTAATCCGATTCGGACTTTTGCCGCCGATCACCTTACTGGATTAAAACGACACATTAACAACATAAATTAATTAAATTAAACTGATTATAGGAAAGAAATTGAGCAGTAATATTTACGTCTGTGTCCACTTAGAACATTTGGAGAGCTCCACAATATTTGTTTCGAAACAAAGCTCGAATTCACACTACTGAGTATATCATGAAACTAGTGCACTTAAATATGTTAGCTTGGTAAGTAATGTATGAGTAGTGAAATAAAAAGGACTAATGAGGTATTCGTGAGGTACACAGATGAGTAATGTACCAGCTAAAATAAAATCTATGAAAATGGCTTTTAAGTTAATTTTTTAAATTAAAAACATTACGTTATTTTCAAGCTATTTTCTTTAGTTCAGTATTAATTCTTATCCAAATAAATATTTAATTTAGCTTAGACATTAAATGCAGATCAAAATTGCTTTTTTCACTATATCAACCAGATGAATAGTTTTTGAGATATCGTTGTTAGAAGCGTTCCTCAGCCAATCCTGCGTTCTTTCCTTGAGATGTCTATATGATGAGATGTATATTTGAATTATCCTTAAATTTCGATCTGATCACATCATCAGATCGTGACCGGGAAATTGGACCTGCATATCACCATACATTAAAAAAACATTCCGAAGAACTGAGAACCTCCTCCATTTTTACCCGACTGCCAAGGAAGGGGTATTGTTGAAGTCCGAAATCCACGCGGGCGTAGCTTAGCGTGGCGTGTTTCTAAAGGATTTTATATTTTTTTGTGCTACTCGTGAGGTGTTAAATATATTTTGTGTTATCTAGTCTAGCAACACAAGTGCTTACCATGGGGCTAGGTTTACGTGGTGCGTTAAGTATTCGAATAATATTAATATAATATTAAACCATTCACTTTCAAAGGTAATCTATGTTTACAAAATAGGAAAACCGTAAAATCATAACATCGTTATTGTTAATTATGTAATGGTGTCGCTGTTAGAGTAAAGTGTTCGGGCGTAGAGAGTGGTGCCGACTGGCTGGCGTCGGAGAAATTGGGGAGCTTGATTGATTACAGCTCGTGATGGAAAATACACTCTCATGTTCGATATCACTATTTTACATAAATACCCTATTAATATAAATACTCTAAGAACATTATAAGAAACGTGATATGATGATTTTGAAATATAATATAATAATATTAAAACCCCAAAAAAAACTATCCATATAAGAAACGAAAAATAATTAAACACCTATCTAATGTTCTTATTGTATTTAGTTTTATGTTACGTATTGTAAAACTCTGATCAACAACCTTTCCCAACATTTTTTTAATTATTATATTGTGTTGTGTAACTAAAATAAAAAATAACATTAAAATTACGAGATAGTTTTTTTAAGGGTGGAAAAATACAACTTTAACTCAGTCACAACACTAAAATAACAACAAATTAAATGCTAATTATTCAGTAATTTTTTTAGAGTTCAATAACTCCGTGGTGTATAGCATCTGAGCTTTATCTGGGCCTGGCTACCCTTTTTCTTCTAAGCTTGTATATGTCAATGCAAACTTGTACTGTCTAACGCTTTGTTTAGAGAAAATGGATTTGTTAGATTTGTTAGGGAAAACTTTTATCTACTCCTTCTATTTTCTTCTGAATAAATTCGTCGCGAGTCCCAAGTTTGTTTTAGCTTTTCCCTCAGGCTCCCTGAGTTCATATCAGAGGGTTGCCGCTTTCGACGACAAAGGAGTAGCAGCGGTGGTAACACAGGCTAGTGGTGGGCTAAGTCCGTTTAAAAAAAACATTTGGTGACTGCCGACTCTAATAACCATTCACATAGTCAGCAGAGGCGTTGCCGTTCTGCTTTACCATCAACGACAAAACTAATTTCTATTATATTTATACAAGGTTAATTATACAAGGTTAATAAAAGCGACAGGCATTAAATGAAACCACCACATATTAAACTATAAACAGATCAAACGGAGCAATAGTTAAGCCACAGGAATTTTTTAAAGCTTTTTCGCAGTTCGTACACGCAGTGTGCAGCTGATCGTGCTCGCTGTAGCCGCCCGGTACAAGGAGTGATAACATTTTTTCGCTATTTAACTTGTTCGAAAAAAATATTTTCGTATATAATCGTATATCATATTATGTCGTAAACTTTTTTTAATAGTTTCGGATTAACTGTAGGCCCTTAATAGTATATTTGATTTCATTTAATGCCTCTCGCTCTTATCAACTCTGTATATTTGACACCTTCATGAGCAAAAATGTTTTTTGTGAACACCTGATGTTAGCTGGCTCTAAGTAGTGGTGGTAGTTATTAGTAACAAAAACAAAATTTACTAAATTAAACTACTTAAACTGTATAAAACAAGATTACATAGCCTTCATATTACTTTTTTATCCGGTAAGACCTCTTACAGACGGTAACATAACTTCATATTACTCATATAGTTACCTACTACCGAAATTAATTGCCACTTAGTAATAATTCCATAATATTTTGAAAGATTTTAATAGACAGAACACATCCATAACCAATAAGTAATACGTCTAGCTCATCCAGGTATAATGTAATATAAGCTGCAATTTATATCTCCTTTCAAAACAAACCCTCCATTATTCTTCCATTTATTAACAATGTCCTAGAAAAACATAGTTCACTTTTATTTTGCGAATAACACAATATGTAAATGTTTATTTTTATAGAGGATTATATTAAACTTTGTTTGCTATAACTAGAAGGTAGAATATTGGCAGACTAAGAACACAAAAAAATGTCTGTGTTGCACGTATGTACACGCATCATTATTACTAATCTTTCTATTTCCTGTATTATGGGGTTCAATAAAAATCTAATTTACTATGAAGTTTTGTCCAAGTTTCTAGTAGAAATGGCTTTTAAAAATGTTCGCTGTGCCTGGTAAAATTCTACCAAAAAAGAAATATACCATATATATTATATATGTTTTCATCTATATGTATTTAAAGATTGTTAAAAATCTGATTGTGATAATTAAAATTGTGTGATTTCTGCAAATTATAACATGACCAAAGCTAATCCTTGATTTTATTTTATATCATGGTATTATCATATAAGAGATTTGAATATCCATTAATATGCAACAGGGGCTTCAGCGGCGAATTCAACCTCATTATCATAACAGAAGGTGTTCGAATTTCGGAAAAATACATTTTGCATTCCGTGTAATACGGCGAACGCAATATCGAAATAATATTTACTGCCGATATGTTAACTCACGCATCGTACGGAATCGCTTTCATTTGATAAAATAACCCATTGAAAATATATTGCGCAAAATAAATCGTAACTGTGAGCCAAAACGACACAAGTACAATCAATATCCTCCTATAACTTGTTAAGAACCCGCTAAGAAGATCAGGAAATAACGTTCTAAACGTTTTTCGTATAGACATAACAAGATATCTGAGTTCAAAAAAAATGATAAAAGTGCTTGTTTCCATATCTTTAGATATAAATATTTATTGTGAGCGTGTGTATGACACTGAACTCCTTCTAAACGACTGGACCGATTTTGACGCATTTTTTTGTGTTTGTTGAAGGGGAATTGAGAATGGTTCAGATTCACTTCTCTGTCGGGCAGCAGAGGTATAATATTTTTATATAATAAAATATTTTCACCACTTATTTCTAACTTATTTTAATATTATCACATCATCCGTACCCAACCCACACGAATGATACTGACAGGACTTTGCATGCTAAGATTAAGGCTTAATAATTACTGTCCAAAAATTATATTCATCATTTATGAAACATATCTTGAACTTCGACCCCTTTACTTCCCTTGGGCATTCAAGAACTCTTCAGTACCCAGGCAGTTGCTCCCTGCTACTAGAATCCAATCTGGATTAACTACAACACGACGTACATTATCTGCCTAATCGAATCGACGCGATGGACAACGGCAGTAGTTTGCTCCCAATAAAAAAGGCCAGCTAACTAAGAAGACTAACAAGCATTTATAGCGATAAACTCTAATAACATACAATAAAAAACTTAAAAATAAGTTGATCAGATACAGATGCATCCTTTGTTGTTTTTTTGTAGCTCGTAAAATACTATAAATACCTATTTGTACTCAAAGTATTCTTAATTAACCTTCACGTTGTACTCCATCGTCGAAGCGACCAAGGGGTGTTTATGAGTGTCATCTGTTGTAAAATCTCTCATAAATAAATTCTTGTACTTTTTGTATAAGAAATTGGATTAAATGTAGAGACCAACTTCGTATTTCTTATTTTAAGTGTAGAAATAAATATAAATAAAGCAATTTTCAAAAATCAACAAATTTATAATAACCTTCTAATTCTTTGGATTTTTTTTGGTTATAAAGCAACTAAAAACCATGATTTTATATAGACGGATTACAACAACCGTGATGTCTTTTATTAGTAGGTACATATAATTAGTTTATCACTGGATCCTAAGCAAGTGTACAGATTTTAATTGCTGAGATTTTATAATAATACAACAAAATTAAAAAATTAATTACAAAATCTAATATTGATTAATTATAAAAGCATTAAATGCCCTAGGAAAAAAAATTGTTAGTTGTTTACTCGTTTAATTTGTTTTATTCCATGAAAAACATTTGAAACATGATACGAGTTAACCGTATCAAATGAAATTGAACAAGAAAACAAATTGTTTCGAACATACCGCGGTGGATATTAAATTCTTTGTTTTCAACAGCTTTGCATATTTCACCCGAAATGTTATTGAATTTTCGCCAACCAAATTGCAATTTATGGAGACAAAAACTAATTTTGTCAACTATTAGACGTTTAATTGTTAAAAGACATCATATTTTATGGCAGGATTGATCAACTACAGTAGAGATAATATCGACGTTTCACCCAAATAAAATAAACACTAATGCGTTCGATTTGCCGTGATGACCGATTACGGCCTCTGTAAATAGCGTATAATAATATATCTGAAAAATCCAAGCTCTAAAGAAGCGGATGCGCAGATGCTTGAGATTTTCAGAATGTGGTCACATTTGACGAAGAGCTTAAAAGCAACAAATTAAGAGCCAAAGTAATGAAATAATTTGTCCTTCGTCATAAATAATTATTATTTGCATATAAGGATATATATGTATATGAAGGATTGCTAATCATAGTTCGTCGATTTATTTTCAACAGGCTTATAAATTATGCTTTAATATAGTTTCAATACTTTTTTTTAGAAAATTGTTGTTTTTTAGGGTTCCGTATCTCAAAGAGAAAAAACGGAACCCTTATAGAATCGCTTTGTTGTCCGTCTGTATGTACGTCTGTCAAGACCTTTTTCTCTAAAACGCGTGAAGGGATTAAGCTGGTCAGTTACGTCTTGACGCCTTAAAAAAATCACACTTCTAAGTTAACGCAATTAAAAGTTATAGCTAATTATGGACAAATTTTGTATGAAAACGTAAACGTCGAAAACCAAAAATTATCGGGTACTTCCCGTTGACCTGGAGTTGTGAAATTTGGCAAGAAGTAAGAACTTATAGCACATATATAGGAATAAATCTGAAAACTAGTAAATTATATGTAGATCATTGGAAAATTCATTATCAACTTATAACTGTAGTCGCCCACTAAATATGTGCGGCACACATTTAGTAGGCGAATTTGTTTATAGTATTTTAAAATAGTATGTATGTATTTAAGTATTTAATGACCTACCTATGATATGTAAGTTATATAATATGTATAATATGTTATGATTATTTTTTGTCTATAAAATGTACACATTAATATTGCAATACACCATGCATTTTCCTCTAATAGGACTGCTGGTAGAAATCCCATAATGGGATAAGCAGGTCCTTTGTACCAAAATTTATGTAACTAAATGTTTTTATGTTGATTTTTCCGTGTACATAAACTGTTAAATAAATAAATAAATAAAGTACGTTTTTATACAAAATTTGTGCATAATTGGCTATAACTTTTTATTGCGTTAACTTAGAAGTGTGATTTTTGTCAACTTAAACGACAGGCGTAAAATTACAATAATTGGAAACCATGCATTACGTTTGCATTGTTCTTTCCCTTCATACGGAACCCTGAGTGTGCGAGTCGTACTCGCACTTGGCCGGTTTTTTATAATTCTTGGAATTTCGTAATTACTATGCGAAGGAAGCAATGAGTTTATTAGTATATATGTATATACACATACGGGGGTGCAGCACCGCCAACTTCCATACTCCAGACTGATATAAGAATTTTAAAAATCCTAATAACACTTTTTTCCGACCCGGGATTCACACTCACTACTATCATTGAAAATGCTTACTACTAGACCCCGAGGCAGTGTACCAAATTTTTACTCTTATGTAATAATTGGAGAACATAAACGATAACAAATATATTAAGTTTATTAAACAAGGAAGTTTTTATTTCTCTAGTGATGGTATTAAAATATAAATCACAGTATATTACTGCCCAAGTATTTTCGTCGTTTGAAAAGCAACAACAAATCATAGAATTAGTGTATTTGTTCCTGTTCCTTTAAACGATTTCCCTGGGGAAGCGAACAAAGTGTAAATGATTAAGATTTCCTTTTTTGTTAATATAGCTTTTATTACTATAATACAAAATGGTTCTCATATTAAATGATTCCTATGGGAATCGAATTATTAGCGATAAAATGATCGCTTCATTCAGTGGGAGTTTTAAACAAAGAAATCTGTTACATTAGGCTTTTGAGTACCTAATCTAAATCATTAAACTCTATGCCGTTATTTTTTTAGAATTTCAGTCTGCCCTTACTGGATAAAATGCTCAGACAATATAGAAGAGACAATTAAGTTTAGGATTTGTGACATTTTTCAGTTTCTAAATAACATTCTACAGACAAAACAAACAGACTACAGACTACAGATTACCCAAGACATAAACGCTTTATTATAAAGGCCGTCACACACGTAGCTATAATATATATTAATATAAATTATAGCAAGGCATATTACGATATATTTTCTATACAAATATTCGAGTGACCACAGACGCAGCTATAATATATACTTTTATGACGTCACCAAAATATGTCGAGAAACATATTTCGATATATTTTGCCATATTAGTATATATTTTGATATATTATTATATATTTTGATATATCTTGATATATTTCGTGAATACAGTATGTTCCATTTTACGATTCCGACCGAGTCCGAGTTTTTTTGTTGTATAGGGGGGCAAAGTGCAATCGCCAGCCATTTTTATGACTACCGACGCCCATAGACATCCGCATAGAGACTATACAGATGCGCTGCCCTCCTCCCTCCTCACACCTGTATGGGCCACCGCACTGAGATACTTAAATTAGGTACTTTAATTAATTAAAAGACAAGTAATGCAATAATAATAATAATTGGTTCAAACTTTATTGAAATTACTCACATAATAATCTATTACTTTCTTACGAATTAGATGCTTAAATTACGCTGTATTCTAAATAATAACAATAAATGATTGAAATATGATTTGTATTTAATTCTTACCTTAAGCATACTGCTAGACGTTCTTCAGAAGTAATGCTTTTGCGCATAACCGTATCGCATTTTATTAAATCATTTTTGATCAATTGATGAAGCTCGACAAATGCCGATCTTGAGCTTCTAAAATACTGTGCAAATTTATTCGACGATAAATCAGGATACAAATTAAATTCACCACGAGTTCTCTTTTGTTTTATACGCGGCTCTATCCAGATGGTTCTATTTTTCGGTCCTGATAAGGCCACATGCATATCAAATTCAGCATCGGAATCATTATCTGAGGAACTTTCAAATAGATCTAAAAGTAGTGCTCTTGTTGAATTTATTATGAATTTAAATAGATTTCAAGGTTTGAACAGCCTGTACAGGAAGTAAACGCTTAAAACCGTGCTCTTGCAATGACGACCGTAGACCGACTGAGGGCAAAATATATATTATAGTATAGCTCCCGTGTGTGGTAGCTAGCTATAATATAATATATAGCAAGGTATATTAATATATATTATAGCTACGTCTGTGACGGCCTTAATGCTTCTAGAGATATTCAATTATTTCAAGACTGAGCGGATTTGATTTGCTGTGCGCCAAAAATGAAAATATTTATTTTGGATTAAAATTAATTTAAAAAAGCAACAAGTTATTATTAATTAATACTAGCTATAGCCCCCGGATTGGAATCGTGTATCACTGATCACAAGGATTTTTCAGGTCATCAAATAATTTTATGTATTTCCAGATAGTAATCTATAGTTATTTCTAAATTCACCCAGTATCCTTTTGTTTTTGTGTGAAAGAATAATAAATATAATTTAAAGAAATCGGATTTAAAATACAAGTAAGGAATACTTTCTAATGAGTCTTTTTATATAGAATATTATAAACTATCTAACCTATTATTATTTCTATTTGCAAAGGTTTTGCTGTTTTAATTGATTTTTTCCTAATAAATATTCCAAAAAAAAATTCTTATAAGATACACTTTTGCGTCTATTCAACGTAAATTACAGATGACTAAAATATAGTTTTTATGTTTCAGATAACTTAAATCATGAAAAAAAAATAAGATACAATACATATTCGGTATAGCATGATGGTACAATGCCTTCCTCGATAAATTTTAATAATCAATAAAAAATAGAGTTTATTTTAGGGATAGTTCTGGGCGTAGTCCTGAGAGAATTACGACCAACAAACTCTACAACTTTATAATATTAGATTAGACAATAAATAAAATCTGAGGAAAATCATAAAATATTTTTCATCCACGCCCTTAATAGTTCTGAGACTATTAAGGTCTTTTGCAACCACATTTTTTTCAGCCTACAAAAATATTAGCGAACAAAAAACGGGGCTAATGAAAAAACTTTTTCAGTTGATTTAAATACATGGTGTCAACGTTACGGCGTTCGAAAACCTAAAAACGATGGAATTTTCTTGGCGGTCTGCCAAACCGCTTGACACAATATCTAGAGCCCACTTCGAGTATCGTAATCCAAACTATAGGAGTAAGAAAACTGGTAGATCATAAACAAATGAAATTGCTGGAAACTACTTAGAAGTTAATCGTTAGCGTTAAATCGAGAAAAAAAAGTTACTTGGAATATTGTTGGGAAAAATTTTAATCGCTTTTTTAAAGATTTTCTTTAATACAACATAGAGTTGGAATTTTAAAATTATACAGCGTAAATTTTCTTTTTATTTGTAATTTTTTGTACTTTTGTTTCGGATATTTCTTTCAGATTATTCTTATCCTTTTCCGCGAAATTCGAGAAGTTATTTCATATCTAGTTGTTGAGTATATAGATCGGTTGTCTATATTACTTTGCCGTTACGTTTTAATAAAATTACTTAAATTACTTTACCGTTGCGATATCTAGTGACTTGACTAACGCAGCAATTTTTAGCCTCAAAAACCATTTTTTTTTCGATAAATATATAAATTGTATAACAGCATGCAATTTTCTGCTCCTTCTTGCTAATAATACTTCTCGTTATAACAGTTTCAATATAGACTTCAACAGACAAGCGCTCAGTACCGTTTTCACGTCAAATTTGATAAGATCGATATTGTACGTTCTCCCACACAACGTCACGTTTCAGTTTATCAGCAGTTACGCCTATGAGAGTTCTCTTACAGATGAATCACCTATGTGCTTGTACTGAGTGGCAGCACGTGGCAGATATTATATTCTCACAATATTAACTTTTGTTTTTATATAAGGGAACGAATGGACAATCGGAGCCTTTTTAATGATTCTCATAGATAACTATGTAACTATAACTTTTTTTCTTTATCTTAAATGTTCCACTAGGAACTAATACATCAGATCTAAAGAAGAAAAGGCCAGACTTCTTCTCCCTGAGGACTGTCCGGCTACCTCGTAACAGTCGTCCGACGGGCTCAGGTTAGCATCGTCACCCCTGGACCCTGTGCTCCAAAGAAGCACGCCACAAAAATGTCACCAATGTGACCCACCATTCGTCCCAAACCCCGCCGCCGTCTGCTGATTCAGTGGATCGGGTGGAGCACCCGTACTCGAACTACTCTTAGTCTGGCCTAAGCCAGTCCGCTGTACAGCATAGCCTTGGAGATCATAGAGGCACGCAAGCTCTCTACCACGACAATGTGGCAGCATTTTCGAATGCGATATGTACATAACCTTTTTTAATGCGTTCGAAAAAATTCAAAAGCACGACCGAGAAGGTAGCTCGTTCACATGATATCACCGTGAAGTAATAGCAACGCTATCGCATTGTGTACAGTTTGTTTTTTTTTTCAGATCGATACTACGTTAGCAGACTGAAGGCCCAGTGCAGCTTCATCTGTATGAAGTACAGTTTGTGAATTACTGCTAGCTAATTGGAGTGGAGGAGGCAAGGAAGGCAGTTTTGAATAATATTTAAACAGAGGCCCAATATTAGTCAGCCATCTGCTTGAACAACGAGAGAGATATCTCTCTCTTGCCAAAAATGAGGTGTTCGTTAGTACCAGTACTATTATTTATTTGCTTTTTATCGTGAGTTTTATGAAACACACCTAGGGTTTCGTCCCAATAAAAGGTTGGGATTTTTTACCAGAAAATAAAATAACTTGGTTTTTGATATCGCTATAGCGCAAACCAATTTTCTTTCAAAACTTCCCTTGAGATCTACAACATATATATTTTTTAGATTTCTCGCTCTCTTATATTAAAATTTTGAGGGAGAGGGACACTCATTTTTCTACTTTAGAAGCGTCTATCTTTCAAACAAGAGATTTTGACGAAAAAGGTTTTAGTAACCTTAATATTATTTTCAGGGTTCCGTACCCAAAGGGTAAAAACGGGACCCTATTACTAAGGTTCCGATGTCCGTCCGTCCGTCCGTCCGTCTGTTACCAGGCTGTATCTCATGAACTATGATAGTTAGACAGTTGAAATTTTCACAGATGGTGTATTTCTGTTGCCGCTATAACAACAAACTCTAAAAAATTAAATAATATGAATATTTAAGGGGGCTCCCATACAATTAAACGTGATTTTTTTGCTCCCATACAGAAGATAAGCTCCCGTTTTCGTAGATAATGGTACGGAACCCTTCGTGCGCGAGTCCGACTCGCACTTCGCCGGTTTTTTAAGACACCACTCACAAACATATTGTACGAAAAAAAAATATTTTTAGATTGTTCT
>LUGF01025800.1:35935-60669 GCA_001625245.1 Calycopis cecrops
ACCTGAAGCGGACAACTATGTTTTTCGCGGAAGGCGAACTGCTCATCCATGAAGAGGTTTTTCTCCCGCACGACATCTTTGATGCGTGCGAGAAGAATTCTTTCATAGATTTTGCCTATCGAGCTAATTAGACTAATGGGACGATAACTGGTGGGTTCGGTGCGGGGTTTACCCGGCTTGTGAATACCTATCACTGTGGCTACCTTCCATGGGTCGGGGAATGCGCAGTCTACAAGGAGAGCATTGAAGATGCACACTAAGAGGCTTAGGAGAGCAGGTGGTAAGCTCTTTAAGACCTTGTTAGTGATCCCGTCAGGCCCCGGGGCCTTTCGGGGGACAAGAGCCTTGATGAGGCCTGTAACCTCATCAACGTCTGTCGGACGGAGGGGTCACTCGCTCTATTTTAATGTTTATGTAATGAGCACTGTCATTCTTATAAAGATTAGTCGTGTATCGTCAGGATGCACGAACGGATTACGTACGATAATATTAACTCACTGTTTCAGAGAATCGCCCGAGAACGGTGGAGTGTCAGTCCGGCCGTGTAGACATACTCGTGAGCGTCACACGTCAGCTTGACAGCTGTCAAAGTCAGCCTAGCGAAGCGTCATTGCCGGTTTGAGTGTGGGGAGCCATCATAGATTAATGTTACACTGGGTATAGAGGGCTTTTTAGGGTTCTGTAGCCAAATGGCAAAAAAACACCCTTATAGATTCGTCATGTCTGTTTCTCCGTCCGTCCATATGTCGAAGCTATTTTTTTCCGAAACTATTAGGCCTTCGTCATTGAAACTTTGTAGGTTGATGTATTCTGTGAACCGCTGCTCGAATTTTGAATAAAAATAAATTAATTAAAAAATAAAGGCAGGCACTCTATATATAATACTGAATCTAAAAATATTTTTTTTAGCTAACCTATATGTGAAGAAGACGCTTCTAAAGTGGAAAAATGAGTGTTCCCCCTCCTCTAACTTTTAAAATAAGAGAGTGAGAAATCTAAAATATATACATAATATATGAAGTAGATCTGTAATAAAAACTTTCAATGAAAATTGTTTTGAGCGAGATAGTTTTTAGTTTATTCGTTTTGAGATATAATACATTTTAAAAAACGCTTTGTCGTTCATACTAACGCTATGAAAAACCAAGTAATTTTATTTCCTTGTAAAACTGTCACAGAGACCTTTTCGTTGGTACGAAACCCTCGATGTGCAGGACCGGCTCGCACTTGGCCGGTTTTCATCTTATTACATTTAGATCCAGAAATGTATGGAATCGTTTCTTGTTGAAAAGTCACAACAGTATGGTTTATCACCATTATGTGTCAGTTTGAGTCTATTTAAATTATCTGTGTTACCAAATTTCTCATTGCAAATGTCACAACAGTGTGGTTTATCAGCAGCAGACGCCCGTTTGTGTTTACTTAAATTACCTTTATTACTAAACTTCTTGGTTAGTAGGTTTTAGGAAAATAAAACGCTGTGTACTCATTAGACGATCAATGGTCGACTGACTTTATTCCACATTAATAAAGCACAAAAGCTTGACATGTCAGAGACAAAGACAATATTTATAATTATTACATACATCATAGATGTCGCTACTGTTTATTTGATGTTTAATTATACGTAGATACAAGCGACAGGCATTAAATGAAACCACATATTTAGTGAATAATTTCCAGGCTACACTATAAAAACAGATTAATCGGATTTTTTTTTCATTTCGTACACGCAGTTGATCGCCGACTGTGACCGATCGGGGTCATTCACCCGTACGAGGCTGCCGTTCACTGTAAGAGCCGATACAAAGCATGTTTACGTTTTTTCGCTGTTTAACTTGTTTGAAAAAAGTATTTTCGTATACTCGTCGTGCAGCTTAATACCAGTAGCTGAGTTCCATCATAGAACATCGCGACAGAACTCTACATTCCACGCCCACCACCTCGATATTCCTAAATGCAGTACTGTGCGGTATAAGTGCCATTTTTTACCGCGTACAAAAGTACTATGGAACCATCTGCCTCCCTCGGTATTTCCGATCCGATACTACTAGACTAAGGGATCTTCAAGAAAAGAGCATTACTCTTTCTTAAAGGCCAGCAACGCGTTTGCAAGACATCTAGTTTTGCCGATGTCGATGAGCGGCGGTAGTCACTAGGCACCTGCTCGTTTGCTCTCTATAATAATAAAAAAGAAAAAAAACTTATTTTTCATAGTTTAGGATAAACTGTAGGCACTTATAATATATGTGGTTTAATTTAATGCCTCTCGCTTGTATTAACCTTGTATATTAACAGTATGTATGCGGAGTTTATGTGTATTTAAACTCATTTTATAAACAAAATTCATGTTACAAATGTCACAATGGTATGGTTTGACATCACTATGTATGAATTTATGTGTTTTTAAATTTGATTTCCGACCAAAACTCTTGTTACAAATGTCACAACTGTAGGGTTTTACACCAGAATGTATCTGTTTGTGTCTATTTAAATCTTTCTTAAATGTAAACTTCATATGACAAATATCACAACAAAATGGTTTATCACCAGTATCGTGTGTCAGTTTGTGACTATTTAAACTATTTTTAAAACCAAATTTCTTGTCACAAATGTCACAACTGTAGGGTTTTACATCAGAATGTATCTTTTTGTGTCTATTTAAATCTTTCTTAAACGTAAACTTCATATGACAAATATCACAACTAAATGGTTTATCACCAGTATCGTGTGTCAGTTTGTGACTATTTAAACTACTTTTATGAACAAATTTCTTGTCACAAATGTCACAACTGTACGGTTTGACACCAGTATGTGTCAGTTTGTGACTATTTAAACTACTTTTAAGACGAAATTTCTTGTCACAAATGTCACAACTGTACGGTTTGACACCAGTATGTGTCAGTTTGTGCCTATTTAAACTCCTTTTATAACGAAAGTTTTTGTCACAAATGTCACAATTGTACGATTTGACACCACATGTATTACAAATGTCACAACTGTAGGCTTTTACATCAGAATGTGTCAGTTTGTGTCTATTTATATCACATTTTCGTGTAAACTTCTTATTACAAATATCACAACTGTACGATTTGACAGCAGTATTCTCAGTTGTAGGCACGCACAGAACGTTACTTACTTCAACTTCTTTATCGTCACACTTTTCCTGTCCATCTTCTATATCTTTGTCATTCTTCAAACCTGTGAAAATATATTTTTTAACTCTTTTGTGTAGTTTGTAGCTGATCATATGAGTTTAGTTGAGATCTCTTGCAAAAGTGGGAGGTTCAATTGGCCAACGGCCACACATAACTACTAGTTTGGAGAGCGATTGGCTCATTTGGTAACGTGGCAGTAAAGTACTTAAGAGGGCACCTGACGCTAAATGAGACTTTTCATTGATTCATATCTCAGAAATTATAAGGTCTAGGAGATTCAAATTTTTATACAAGGTACTTCAGTTCATCAAAAACAAATGCTCAAACGTAAAAACACGATTACTGAAAAAAATCTCAATGGTTTTATTTTTAAAAAAATACTCATTTTCATAAAATTTTGACGTGAATCTCGTAAGTTAGCTATAATTTATTTATTATACTTTAATATGTGATGAACAATTTAAAATCTAAAATATGCTCAAAAACACTTTTTTACTAATCACTATAATTTATTTTTAATCAATTTTTATACTTTTATTATGAAATTAATATGCGCTTCTATTGCCTCGAGAATATTAGATATGACATTAGTAAGGGTACGTTCAGATGACAAGCGTTCAACGCGCGTTGAACGCACGCAAAATTTTTGTATAGTGTTCACATGATACGCGCTTGTCAGGCTTTGAACGCGCGTTATCGCGGTCGCCATAGATTTCAGTAGAGTTCTACATTTTCCGGAGATGGACGTAGAAACAGTTTTAGCGGTGATTTTATACCGACGGCTATGTCGACGCGACAGAGGACGGAGATATTGGGTCCACCCAATTTTGTCACACAGGCTGACTGAAAGCCAGTACATAATTTTGTTGCGAGTACATATTTCATCTATAAACAACTCCGTATTAAAAGCTTCGTTTTCCATTTCGGACGATTTCTGAACGAGCTGACCCCTAAAATGCGTATATCCGCGTCGAAAACGCGCGCTCATCTGAACGGTAACATAGAAAACCAACAATCTCAAAGCGCGCGTTGACGCGCGTTGACTACAGTCGAGCGCTAGCGCTGCGTTCAACGTGCGCTTTTTTAAAACGCGCGTTAGCATGTGAACGGCCTGAACAAAAAGTATGTAGTTGTAAACGCGCGTTACCCAAACGCGCGTTGAACGCTTGTCATCTGAACAGGGTCTTAGCCTTTGGCTTTCTTACAGAGCGGACCTATGCGCGATTTCGTTGTCAGTGCCTGGGCACACGGCGCGGTGCGGCGCCGCCGCGGCGTGTCTCATACAAATATCAGTGGCCGAGCACACGATGCGTTGCGGCGCCGCACCGCGCTGTCAACCGCCGAGACGAGGCGCAAGAAAGAATAAACGCTGTAACCCTCAGAAATTCGAAAATACGTTTTTTACACCGTTGGAATCAGATTTTTTTTCCGCGTCGAACGCACTGACTCTCGTTGCTCTAGGATGAAAAAAAATTTTGCACAGCGTAAAATTTTGGTGATTTTTTAGATATCTCAAACTTTAAAATGTTGTAACCCATGCACTTACACCTATTGATCGATCGTAATCTAAAGTGTGACCATGGTTACTACGTTTATGCGGTACGTAAATTACATATACACTATAGGTTACAACACTTACGAAGTATGTTATAAAAGAAAATTAATCATTTAAATCCTTTCTTGGTTTATAATTTAAATCTTTAGATCAGTAAAGCGTTTTATGAATCAACACACACACACATTCAAAATACAACGCTCTTTACATCGTTTGAAAATGTCATCCGTCAATTTGCAAGACAGAAACCTGTACAATACAATGTAACAGTTCTGAAGGGTCGTTTGATAATGCCATAAGCAATACATTAAAAAAAGTCAGAAAATATATATATCAAAATTATGTGTTGCGACATTCAACAGGCGAAAACCAAATTTGATGGCGATCAAATATTCGATGAATCAGGAAACGGCCGAACAAATACCTTTGGGGAACGTAGGGAACATATTAGGCTTAAAGCAACAATTATATCCAATTGTCCTATATCTGAGGCCAAATACATGGATTTAAAAACAATTGTAAACAAAAAAGTTATACCATCTCTCTACACCAATGAATATTTGATTTACGTTCAAATAAGAAAGTTGAATATCGTTTAGATCAAACGGACGAGGAAGATGATGTCTCAAAAAAACCAAAATAATTTAGTTTTGTTATTAAATTTTATCTAATATTAAAGTTATTAAGTTTTATAATTTTATAATGAAAAACATTTCGTAATACAATATTTGTTTCAACTTTTTTTAAAGTCTTATAATTCAACTTACAAAATAGTTACCACATTTTATCGATATTTCAGTATTGAATGATACATCAGTTACTTAGCACTTTCTGGTGTTAAAATTAAAACTTGCCTTTGTTTACAGCATTTTAAAGTGGAGAATATGTCAAGTAATACGTTTATGCCTTCCCAAAAAATATGACAAATACAAAAAAAAATACACATAAAAAAAATTCTATTTGCTGTAACCGTTATTAAATAATGTCCAGGGAACTTTACTTGCAAATGGATAATTCCTTATTAAAGCTTATCAAAAACTGCAAGATATTGCTAAAGAATGCAAGCTTGTAACTATAGCAGTTCAAAAGTTATGATTTTTTTTCTAAAATTTCAAAAGTTTTTTTAGCTCTGGTGTAAAGTTGATACATTCAGGGTTACAGCGTTTATGCTTTCTTGCGTCGAATTATATTTGACGACTCTGTTTTGACGTCACTTGCGTCACAAGGGAGGTACACACGCTTGATCATCGATGTTTTTTTCTTTCCATTTTTTTATTAGATTTCTGTTTATTTTGATACCGGTTTAAAAAAAATGAGAGGCAGTAAAGAAAATATTATTTATATGGACTACCTTATTGCATTAGTGCAAGAAAGGTAAATTTTATGGGATAAGTCCAAAGAAGACTTTAAAAATAAAAATTTAAAATGAAAAGCATGGCAGCAAATCGCGAAAATTTATTTCCAGACTATGATAATTTTCTATCTGACAATAAGAATAAAATTGGTATCTATGTAATCTACATATATAAATAACATTACATTACATCTATGCGGATGTCTATGGGCGTTGGTAGTCGCAAAATATTATTCACCCCTTGCCGCCTCGTCTCGGCGGTTGACATCAACTCGTATTTTTTTATTTTATGGTATAGGGGAGTAAACGAGCAGTCGGAGCCATTTTCATGACTACCGACGCCCACAGACATCCGCATAGAGGCTATACAGATGCGCTACCCTCCTTTCTTCTCCCACCACCTCGTTAGATTCTTGGAAAAAAAACTGTCCATAAATGTTCCTTAATGCAATGAAGGGACTGATCCAGTATTGTCGTACGCTTCTACGTCGTTTACGGCGTTACGGCGTAGGAGTGATAACAGACGTCTTCTACGATCCATTTTTATAACAGACTAACCTACGCTAGTTTCTTATCGATAAACGACTATCGCTAAATTATCGATATCTATAGCAGCTGATGTCATATAAATAGTATCGTACCAGGCCAGCGCAGAGGTACAGGACACTGGTATTATATGTATTTATATAATAAAAATCTTAAATATATAAAATTTCTTAGATTTATAAAACAATAAATGTATTTTTTGTCTAGTACCCGTAACACCAAGTGCTTACGGTATTTAGCGCGGGGTTAGGCTAAAGTGGTGTAAGAAGTCCATAGATATTAATATTGTTATTATTATTACATAAAAGTAAGAAATAAAGCCACACTGCATGCATGCATGTAGCCGAATTGGGCCAGCACGACCGGGGAGGTACCTCTCGCTTACATGAAATCGACGTAAAGTAACAGCTGTCATTTAGTGTACCCTAGAAATGGTACACTAAATAATATGTGGTTTCATTTAATGCCTCTCGCTTTTATCAACCTTGTAATCTGTTTCGTTTTTGACTATATTATTTGAAGATAGCAAAGTCCATCTTCGTCCAGTATTTTGTAGAAGAAGCTAGATATTACATGTTTTAAACTTTTCGACATTGGCAAATTGAATTAAACATGTTCCTCTGTGGTTGCGATCTCCCAATCCAAATGCTCCAATAGTTTGAAGGTTGTCTCAGTTTATGCTGGAACCATATTTGGCGTTGAAGTCACCTATCATTTCTATTCTCCTGTAAAGTGCTATTTAATGCTATGTTGAACTCTTCAACTTCTGTATCCGAGAGTGTGATTGTGGGTGCATAACATTGAATGATGGTCAAGTGCTTTTTATTTGAGACTTTAAACTTTAATACTGCTATTCTATCTGAGTATGCTAAAATTTCAATAAATTATTTTTCCATCTTTTGGGTGCAAGGAATCCTACTCCATACATTTTACTGTTCTCTCCGTAGTGATAAAATATGTTTTCATCTGTCTCTATTGTGTTTTCATCAATTCTTCTTACTTCACTAATATATATATACCCATAATATCATAATTAATTACTTTTATAGCATTTTCTTATTTAAGTAATCTTGTGTCATCTTGTAAAGTTTGTACGTTATAAGTTATTACATTTAAAGTTCTTTCGAAGTCTTTTATTCGTTTAGCCTGTGACATTTGACGGAAAGGAGTTCCCACCCGGAGATGGTTGATAAAGGAGGGGGATAGACAATGAACCCTTTATATAGAAATATGAATATTTTTAAAGAAGCATTTTTAATTGTTTATAAACAAAAATACAGTTATTAATCAATTATTAAGTGATTTAGGACATGAAAATGAAATTGTTATATTTATAATATACTGTAAAACATTATATTGCATGATAAACTAATGTCAAAATTTACATGCCAATTATTCAACAAAGCAAGTTGGATTTTACTATTTGTCTATCTCTATGTACTTTGCCTCAGCAAATAAATAAATAATTATTATTATTACTATTAAAACAAGCCCTTATCCAAATAATTATTTCAAATAATTCCGGGAAAATGTATTATATCAAAAACAATATGAACTTACAATCTGCGTTTTTCTCCTCAACATCTGCTTCCTGCTTGATAGTCACATATGGTATTGGAGTGTTCAAAACCTTTACTGTAGAAAGCTGTACCAATGGCGGGTATACAACCTGATAAAAGAAATATTATATTACAGACATTATCTGAATATCTGGCCACTGTTGAAGTGATAAACCTTATTAGCTATGCTACACGTACTGTGCTACTAAATACAAGTAATTGTTACTTGATAGTTTTAAATCTTCACTTCTATTGGCCCTGAGTGCTTGTCGTGATTTTATATTTTTACAATTATCTTAATAAAAGAGGGATTTAATCAATTATTCGTTACTAACATTATGCCATATCGTACTACTAGGAGTTTTAGTAAATGGAGGAGATGGAGAAGAAAACAGATTAAAATTGTGCGACATGCAGTGACTAGAATATTGCTCCGCCAAGCGCTCGCTTGGACCCTCCTTACATCGACAAAGATTGTCAAGCGTTATTCAAGAAGTTGTTGAATATATATTCTTTCTTTTATCTGAGGTGATGGATATCGGCCCATTGCTATAGGTATGTAAAATAATGTAGACTGAAATGAGCGTATTTATAACTGAAATTTATGTCAACGGGAGGTTACTTCCCATAAGCAGAACCAGTTTGGAAAGTTGAAAACAAAGAAAATATATTCACCTGAATATTTCCTCCTTCAAAGCTTCTCCTAATGTTTTGAGTTTGTTTCACCAAGCTGTAGCATTGCTGTAATTTTGCATAACAAATGTAACACAATCTGTGTGGATGAGACCATCCCTGTCCCTGTGAATAGAATGATAAATATTAATAACAGATTGCAGAACTAAATAAAGATTCCATTAAGGTCATTTTTTGAATTCTGTGGGGGCTAGAGGGGGCTAATCTAAAGATACAAATAAACTGAAATCATGTATTCCGAAGTATTGGGCCAAAACAGTAGCCAATCCAGGAGTTTCTAGACAGTGATATGGGAGCGACGTTGGATTGAGCCCCCTAGTTGTCACTGAGTTAGAGAGAGTTAGAGTCTGTCAGTATACTATTATGGAAGTTAAAAATTCATAGTAATTGCAAGTATTAAACAGTACAAACTTACCTTCAAGTCTAATATTTCTTGAAATGCAGCTTGTAATGGTGTTTCTTCAATATAATAGGTTTTAACATTCACAGAGAAACATAATAAGCATGTTTCTTTATTCATTTTTAAAGGTTGGTTAACAATTTAGATATAAATCTAATTTGTTATTTATTTACATTATGTAACAGAGCTTGATGCTGATCTCGAGAGTTTGTTATATATGCCAAAAATTTGTTTATCTGTTGATTTCTATATCTGTACAGTTGAGCCTATATTTATATTTACTTTAATAATATGAAACAATAGGAGACAAATATTTAGTAAACGCCAAAAAAAAGTGAAATGTCCAAAAACTTTTACTTAGGTCTATGTGACACTACAATCTGAAAAAGATACGAATACTCCTAAATTTAATTATTTAAATGAAGCATCCAAATCACATATGCAGGCTGTTTACAAACTACAAATTTTACAAGTCGTCACTCCAAAATCAATTTAAGGTTATGAAAATGAATGTTTATGTGCTAAATTCAGAAACAATGTTATACTTCGGAGTAGGTACCTTCTTACGGATTTGTGAGATTTATTTAAATGACCACAATCCTTTAAAAGCGATAAACACGGATAAACACAATAAATAGAATAAAAAAAAAACAAATTTACTTTTTAATTGTTTGTTTATGTTGAAAATTGAAATGCACTCGAAATGTCAATTGTGGATTGACATTTGACAATTTAAATCACAGACAAGAATATTGAGCGTGTTGTTCGTAGACCGAGAATACAATGTCTACGGTGTTGTTTATCTCCGAGGATTTGTTTATGGCATGGTTACAAGGGACAGATGGATTGAGTGTCCACGGGCATCATGGCAGTCCGTGTAGTCGGACAACGAAAAGGTTTGGGACGGGAAGGTCCTGCGCATGATTGACTCAAACCATAGATGACATAGACTTTAAACGAGGATATCTAATGCTACATTTACATGTTGGCCTAGGTTTGCCCAAAGTCCAACCACGGTGAATCCAAGAGGGATCCCAGGAGGGGACGCTCCGAGTGGGCTTGCCCATGAGCCTGCCCTGGATGCGTCCGAGAGGGGTGCGGGGAACGGAGTTTTCTGGCCTCTACAGCCAGGAGGGGTTGCGGGAGCAGAGGTGTATCGGTGTGTCGTTGCACCCTATCTTCCACGATCGAATGGGGGTGCACCGTCTAATGATAATGAGATGCGGTGTGTTGTTACCGTCCTCCTTATCCTCTGCGGCCGTCCACGATCCGCTCCTATTGCCCTCGTCATAAGTGGAAGAGGAGGAACACCTGGATGGTTTAGTGGGTATACGCCGCACATTGTGTGGCGAAAATCCCACATAACCACTCGCTTCTCCCGAAGGCGAGTGTTATGCGTAAGGCATTTCCTCCAGTAAAGAAAAGAAGGTTGGCCCAAATTCCACAAGCTCCAATTCTTGCCAACGCTTGAATGCCATTTGTTGTGTGTATGTCACTAACGTATACTGCGGCCCAGATAGGCACGCATGGCAGACGCGGACTCGGCTCTTCGTACGGCTTGGCATATTTTTATTTAAAAGATAAAGATAAAGAAATGAAACGAAAAATTCGACCGAAAAGATGTTGCATGTCAAAAATCTATAGAAATCATAATGGAAACTGTCATATACAAATGTTCTAATTTAATAACACATTTGTCTTCTTTTTCTTTAACAGGCCGTAATAGTCCACTGCTGGACTATGAGCATCCTCCATATTAGACTGGTTGGGTTTGCTATATCCTTCACGCTTGGGAGGCTAATGATCGGCGCACACTTATCAACTCCGAAAGGGGTCGTAAACGCCTCGCCTAGAAAAGCGAAGACGAAACTAAATAAAAAAACAGGTGATTAGCAATAGTTCGTACCTACACAGACAGCGCAAAATCTATCTAGGTGGTTTTGTTATATGAGACGAAGCGTCGGCAGAGAGTAAAAGCTGCCGATAGCTTTTCATGCTGGTCCCATGTCATGTCTTGTCTCCTCTTCTTTTTGCTCTATTTATAAATAACGTAATACTTTCTATTACTTTTTACTATTACTATTTTTGGTAAGAGGTAGTGCCACACTGCATGCTTGCATGCAGTCGAATTGGGCCGGCACGACCGGGGAGGTACCTCTCGCTTACACGAGACTGGCGTAAAGTGACAGCTGTGCTGTCGCGTTTCGTGCGGTGTGTAAGTAGCCGGTGGCCCATAGAGGTGGGAGGAGAAAGGGGGCAGCGCATCTGTATAGCACCTATGCGGATGTTTGTGGGCGTCGGTAGTCAATTTTTTTTAAATGGCTCCGGCTGCTCGTTTGCCCTCCTATATCATAAAAAAAAAAAAACTTACTTCTTCTTTCATTTGTACGCAGACGACCTGCAAATTTATACCCAGTCAACCTTAGACACATTGCACTGTGCTATTGCCGCAATTAATAATGATTTGGTAGCAATATGTGAGTGGAGAAAACGCCATGGTATGCTCTTAAATCCTATAATAATCATTGGTAGTCCAGGTCTGCTAACAGGAGTTGACTGGGAAAGTCTCCCAAAGGTGCTCTTAAACAGAACAGTTATTCCCTATAGTAAATCTGCAAAAAACCTTAGCGTTTATTTAGATGATAAATTGTCCTGGAATTATCAGATTAAGGAAGTTAGTAGAAAGGTATAAAAATTTGCAGCCTGGCTTTCAACTACTTCCTATTTCTACTAAAATTTAGATTTCACAATCATTGCTGTTATCCTCTAATTATACAGGATGACTGGTGAGACAGTTTCAAGACTGCACCAGCTTATAGAGTATGTATTCAATTCTGATTCAGAATATGTAATAAAATAAATATATTTTTTTTATAAAGAAAATATCCCACAAATTACTGAATACGTTGATATAATAATTTACGTAAACGCGCGGGAGTCGGCGAACACGACTTCAAAGGCGTATACCCGCCGCAGGCGCCACTCGGCTGTTCTTGTCGGTAAAACACCCCCNNCCCGCCCCTCCCACCTGTTTGATTTGACTGTGACCTATTTACAATTACTGCCAGCTATACTCGCGAAAGCGCGGTGAGGGTACGATTACATCGTGCATCGTTTTCGGCTTCCGTGTTGTAGTACTTTTACGCGCAAAAATGTCTTTTACGAATGCAGAATACTGGGACATGATACGTATTTATGCTCTTGCAAATAATAATTTAACAGAAGCCGTCAATTTGTACAGAAATACGTTTCTCGGTCGTAATCCACCTACACGCCACATAATACTAAGTGTAAACCAGTGTTTTCGTGAGTTAGGACAATTCTCCGTGCCGTTACATGCCCAAGGTCGAGGTAGAGTGTCATACGACGTATCGCTACACGAACAAATCTTACAGTATTTCGACACCCATCCACAAGCAAGTACATACTCGTAAAGCCGCGCGAAGGTTTGTTGTTTCACAGTGGACTGTGTGGAGCTCCACCGAGATGGCTTACAACCTTACCACTTCAGACCCGTGCAGGAACTTGCAGAAAGCGACCACGAACCACGCGTGAATTTTTGTCGGTGGTTTTTACAAAATACCGACAAAAACATTCTTTTCACGGACGAAGCGACGTCCACAAGATTAAGAGTTTTTAATGTACATAATGAACATTGGTGGACTCATTCCAACCCATGTGTGACGCTACAGGACCCTTTTCCACACAGATTTAGTGTTGATGTGTGGGCTGAGTTCCTCAATAACTGTTTATTTGGCCCCTATTTCATTGAGCGCAGACTTGATAGTACCTCTTATTTAAACATTTTAAACAGTGTAGTAGACATGCTCGAGGATGTACCCACAATGTACCTAAGAAATTTGTTTTACCAACATGATGGAGCACCCGCGCACTATCAGACACGAGTTCGTGAGTTTTTGAATAATAATTTTGGTGACAATTGGATAGGTCGTGGAGGGCCTGTGTCATTTTTTTTATGGGGTGAAGTAAAGCGTCTCGTCTACGCGACTGAGTACGCGGATAGGAATGAACTAAAAAGTAAAATTATTAGTGCATTCGAAACTGTAAGAAGTGACCGGTTTGTACTTAATCGTGTTAGAGGCAATATGCGCAAACACGCGGAACTTTGTATTTCAAGAGGAGGTGGACATTTTGAACATTTTTAAGATTAGTGTAGTGTAGTGTAAATATTTAGTAATAAGTTTAAGGGTATTTGTAACATTGCTCAATGACCTTGGAGAATCTGTCACTAAGAAAGTCATTATTTTTTAGCATCACCTAGCATCATACGTACGTGTCATAACTTCTTGCAAATTGAAAAGAACCAAAGATTAAACAAGAGTCAGATGTGCCACAATGTTTTAGTTGTGTTTACCTATTTGGTCTATTTTATTTTATTAACACTTATTTAGCATATGTATTACTTTGATATTGAAAAGAATTAGGATGACCTTGTGATTTTAGCAAGTTGTAGGGCTTTGCTGTATTGCAGCCAATACAGGGCGGGAAACTACTAGAGATCTTCTTTGCTCAGGTGATACTGGCGTGCAAACTATACGCGGACGTCGCTAAAAGCATGTCGTTTTACGGGTCGCCCATCTGAGTAGACAGACCAGCTAGGAAGACCACAAAAAGTGGTGGCAAACCACATAGCTTGGGCCTACGTTACTGTAGCTTGGGCGGCGGTATGCTTACTGGCAGGCCATGGGAAATGGATGCCAAGATGCAGGCGAAGTTATACTGCTGGGAGAGGCAGCGTTGACAGGGTCAAGAAGAGATGGAAAATCGGGCTGGAAAACTCACCATATGACATAAAAATTTATGTTACAGGACTAGACAACGGAAATATATTTAGTGTTTTATAAATTTTAGAAATTTTGTACATTTAAGATGTTATTTTGATTTTTGATTTTTTACCATATGAATAGGATATATAATACATAGAGTACCTGGTTGACCGAGCTTCGCTCGTATAAAAAATAAAATACGAGGAATTCTGCCATCTATTGAGGAGTAAAAAAACCATAATTATATAATATAATATAATATAGATGGCGCTGATATTATATATTAGTTTCTTAAAACGCTGTTTTTAAAATGTCTATATCTTGAGAACCGAGCTTTTCTCGAACCTGGGACCTTGATAAATCGATTCCTTGAGCCGAAAAACCCCTAATCTGTAACTTTCATGAAAATCGTTGGAGCCGTTTCCGAGATCCTGATTACACATATATATATAAATATACAAGAATTGCTCGTTTAAAGATATTAGATAAATTAGAAGACGACGTGTGTCGTCCGGGTCAGAGCCCTTTACGTTGTCCGACTCGTTTGAGATCTGACTGCAGATTATGCGAAGAAGAATATTGTCGTCCGAGTCAGAGCCCTTTACGTTGGCTGACTCGTTTGATATTTGACTTAAAAGACGAAGTGTGTCGTCTGGGTCAGAGCCCTTTACGTTGGCTGACTCGTTTGGTATTTGACTCAAAAGACGAAGTGTGTCGTCCGGGTCAGAGCCCTTTACGTTGTCCGACTCGTTTGAGATCTGACTGCAGATTATGCGAAGATGAATATTGTCGTCCGAGTCAGAGCCCTTTACATTGGCTGACTCGTTTGATATTTGACTTAAAAGACGAAGTGTGTCGTCCGGGTCAGAGCCCTTTACGTTGTCTGACTCTTTTGAGATCTGACTGCAGATTATGCGAAGACGAATATTGTCGTCCGAGTCAGAGCCCTTTACGTTGGCTGACTCGTTTGGTATTTGACTTAAACGACGAAGTGTGTCGTTCGGGTCAGAGCCCTTTACGTTGTCTGACTCGTTTGAGATCTGACTGCAGATTATGCGAAGACGAATATTGTCGTCCGAGTCAGAGCCCTTTACGTTGGCTGACTCGTTTGGTATTTGACTTAAACGACGAAGTGTGTCGTTCGGGTCAGAGTCCTTCACGTTGCCTGACTCTTTTGGCATTTGACTTTGCAGATTATTTTAAAATGACTGTTGTCGTCCGGGTCACATCCACCAAAGGATTTACTCGTCTTATAATATTAATATGTGACTCATTAACTGTGACTAGTTATCTAATATCAGAGTACACAGTGTAGGTTATCTTCATACAAATTAGCGGTTTTAAGGTGTGCGTGTCGCGTGAGCACCGGGCCGCCGTGTCCGCACCGCACACATAGACATAATCCTGGTAACCACGCGCCACGGTGTAAACGTACGCCAGAGCGTCGCGTTTTGGTTTGCCGCCGGCCGCCCACGCTCGCCGGCTCGCCGGTATAGTTAGTTCGCGCGCATTCGTGTATTTCGCTGCACATCCGTTCATTTATTTAGCGCAGTTGATATATTATAAATATTATGACGTCAAATAAATGGAAAAAATATTGTAGTTTTTTCGGGTGTCACTAACTTCTTTTTTATTATAAGATATAGTATAATAGAACATACGAGCAGTCGGAGATAATTTACCATTCAATTTACGACTTTCGACGCCCAGACTTCTGCATATCTGCAGTTGCGTGGCCCTCCACCCTCAATGGGCTTACACACATTTTTTTAATTGTGTATGGGGACAAACGATTACTCCGAGCATCAAGACTACTGACGCCCACTGACCCTCATATCTAATTAATATTATAAATGCGAAAGTTTGTATGTTTGTTTGTTACTCTTTCACTCAAAAACTGCTGAACCGATTTTCATGAAATTTGGCACACACAGAGGGTAACTTGGATTAACACATAGGATAGTTTTTATCCGAAAAAATGTTCCTATGGGATATATATTTACGCTTGTGAAACCGCGGGCGCAGCTACACAATAGAAATTTAGTAAAGTACTTATTATTATTACTTTAATTAAAGTTACATTGTTATATTTTTATAGTATAAAAGGGCAAGCGACCAGCGGGTGACAATTTTTTTACTACCGTCGCCCATAGACATCCGCACAACACATTAGCGCTGCCCTCCTTTCTCCTCCCACCTCCATGAACCATTCTTCCTCCTCCCACAATGGGCCACCGGCTACTTACACACCGCACGAGAAGCGATGGCACTGTTGTCACATCACCGACGGTTTTGTGTGAGCGAGAAGTACCAGCGTTGTAGGTACTACATATTAGGGGAAAAAAACTTAATTTCAGTAAGTTATATATAAACATAATAGTTATATATAATAAAAAAGGAAACTTATCGAAACCACACAAAAAAAATGTGCCAACTCTAGGCGTCAAGGCTAGGTATGTAGGTATTTATGTCGCCGATTGGGCTTAGACAGCTTACTATTCTTGTTTTATTATAGCTAATATGCTGTCTGGTGAGGAGGCTGTGTCATCCGGATCAACTGTAGCAAGTCACTCGCTCTATTTTAATGTTTATGTAATGAGCACTGTCATTCTTATAAAGATTAGTCGTATATCGTCAGGATGCACGAACGGATTACGTACGATAGTAACTCACTGTTTCAGAGAATCGCCCGAAGACGGTGGAGTGTCAGTCCGGCCGTGTAGACACACCCGTGAGCGTCACACGTCAGCTTGACAGCTGTCAAAGTCAGCCTAGCGAAGCGTCATTGCCGATTTGAGTGTGGGGAGCCATCATAGATTAATTCGTCACACTGGGTATAATAGAGGGCTTTTTAGGGTTCTGTAGCCAAATGGCAAAAAACCACCCTTATAGATTCGTCATGTCTGTTTCTCCGTCCGTCCATATGTCACAGCTATTTTTTTCCGAAACTATTGGGCCTTCGTCGTTGAAACCTTTTAGGTTGACGTATTCTGTGAACCGCCACTCGAATTTTGAATAAAAATAAATAAATTAAAAAATAAAGGCAGGCACTCTATATATAATACTGAATCTAAAAATACTTTTTTTAGCCAACCTGTATGTGAAGAAGACGCTTCTAAAGTGGAAAAATGAGTGTTCCCCCTCCTCTAACTTTTAAAATAAGAGAGTGAGAAATCTAAAATATATACATAATATATGCAGTAGATCTGTAATAAAAACTTTCAATGAAAATTGTTTTAAGCGAGATAGCTTTTAGTTTATTAGTTTTGAGATGTAATACATTTAAAAAAACGATTTGTCGTTCATACAAACGCTATGAAAAACCAAGTTATTTTATTTCCTTGTAAAAATGTCGCAGAGACCCTTTCGTTGGTACGAAACCCTCGATGTGCAAGTCCGGCTCGCACTTGGCCGGTTTTCATCTTATTACATTTAGATCCAGAAATGTATGGAATCGTTTTTTGTTGAAAAGTCACAACTATGGTTTATCACCATTAAGTGTCAGTTTGAGTCTATTTAAATTATCTGTGTTACCAAATTTCTCATTGCAAATGTCACAACAGTACGGTTTATCAGCAGCAGGCGCCTGTTTGTGTTTACTTAGATTACCTTTATTACTAAACTTCTTGTTACAAATGGCACAGTGGTATGGTTTGACTGGATTATGGCTTTGTATTAGGAAAATAAAACGCTGTGTACTCATTAGACGATCAATGGCCGACTGACTTTATTCCACATTCATAAAGCACAAAAGCTTGACATGTCAGAGACAAAGACAATAGATAAATATAAATAACATACATCATAGATGTCACTACTGTTTATTTTATGTTTAATTAAATGTAGATACAAGCGACTGGCATTAAATGAAACCACATTTATAAAAAAAAACTTATTTTTCGTAGTTTCGGATAAACTGTAGGCACTTATAATATATGTGGTTTAATTTTATGCCTCTCGCTTGTATCAACTTTGTATATTAACAGTATGTATGCGGAGTTTATGTGTATTTAAACTCATTTTATAAACAAAATTCATGTTACAAATGTCACAATGGTATGGTTTGACATCACTATGTATGAATTTATGTGTTTTTAAATTTGATTTCCGACCAAAACTCTTGTTACAAATGTCACAGCTGTAGGGTTTTACACCAGAATGTATCTGTTTGTGTCTATTTAAATCTTTCTTAAACGTAAACTTCTTATGACAAATATCACAACTAAATGGTTTATCACCAGTATGACGTGACAGTTTGTGTGTATTTAAAAGATTTTTCTGGCCAAATCTCTTGCTACAAATGTCACAAATAAATGGTTTATCAATAGAATGTGTCTGTTTGTGTCGATTAAAACTACCTTTATTACCGAATTTCTTGTTACAAATTTCACAACTGTACGGTTTGACACCAGTATGTGTCAGTTGGTGCTTATTTATATAACTTTTATAACGAAATTTCTTGTTACAAATTTCACAACTGTACGGTTTGACACCAGTATGTGTCAGTTTGTGACTATTTAAACTACTTTTATGACGAAATTTCTTGTCACAGATGTCACAACTGTACGGTTTGACATCAGTATGTGTCAGGTTGTGCCTATTTAAATTAGTTTTAAGACGAAATTTCTTGTCACAAATGTCACAACTGTACGGTTTGACACCAGTATGTGTCAGTTTGTGACTATTTAAACGACGTTTAAGATGAAATTTCTTGTCACAAATGTCACAACTGTACGGTTTGACACCAGTATGTGTCAGTTTGTGATTATTTAAACTACTTTTAAGACGAAATTTCTTGTCACAAATGTCACAACTGTACGGTTTGACATCAGTATGTGTCAGTTTGTGACTATTTAAACTACTTTTAAGACGAAATTTCTTGTCACAAATGTCACAACTGTACGGTTTGACACCAGTATGTATCAGTTTGTGACTATTTAAACCACTTTTATAACGAAAGGCCTTATCACAAATGTCACAACTGTACGATTTGCCACCACATGTATTACAATTAGTATCACAACTGTACGATTTGACAGCAGTATTCTCAGTCGTAGGCACGCACAGAACTTTACTTACTTCAACTTCTTTATCGTCACACTTTTCCTGTCCATCTTCTATATCTTTGTCATTCTTCAAACCTGTGAAAATATATTTTTTAACTCTTTTGTGTAGTTTGTAGCTGATCATATGAGTTTAGTTGAGATCTCTTGCAAAAGCGGGAGGTTCAATTGGCCAACGGCCACACATAACTACTAGTTTGGAGAGCGATTGGCTCATTTGGTAACGTGGCAGTAAAGTACTTAAGGTATGCTAGCAGTTGTTCTATAATAAATCTATACTAAATATAAAAAATAAAGAAGAAAGATTTGATGTGTGTGTACGTGTTTGTATGTAACGAAGTGGCTCCAAAAGTACTGGACGGATTTGAAAAATTCGGTCCCCATTTGAATGCTACATTATCACAGATTAATATAGGCTATTTTTTACCACGGGAAAATACTTCATTCCCATGGGTAAACAGGTAAACTTCTAAACGGCTGAACCAAATGAGTTTACATTTTATATGGACATTTCGATGATTTCGTGGATGCTTAAAAATACAATTGGATCCGGTAGTTGGCGCTGTTGTCAGTACGTCAACTATTAAACGTCTTGACAGATTCGGTTGAAATTTTGTAAGTATATTTAATTGTTTCACAGACACGAATGTATTATCTATATATGTATATGAAAAAATAATGTTTGTCTGTATGTCCTTCTAGAATCGTAATGCATAATGCATTTGAGAATGATCTTTCGTAATGTTATTTTGAATGCGCACATGAAGATTCCTAAGTTGGTACGACCAATTTTAGACAGATGGAGCCACTGTTATTCCAATTAATTTTATATATTGGTATGATAGTCCATGCTGACGTATCTGTTGATGGCGTAGTAACGCGTTATTTTAAACTTTAATACCGCTATTATATCTGAGTATGCTAAAAATTTCAATAAATTATTTTTACATTTTTTGGCTTCAAAGAATCCTACTCTATACATTTTACTGATCTCTAATAATATAAAATATGTTTTCATCAGTCTCTATTGTGTTTTCATTAATTATTCTTACTTCACTAAGACCCATATACTATCATAATTAATTTCTTTTATAGCATTTTGTTATTTAAGTAATCTTGTGTCAGCTTTTAAAGTTTGTACATTATAAATTATTACATTTAAAGTTATCTCGAAGTCTTTTATTCGTTTAGCCTGTGACGTTTGACGGAAAGGAGATTCCACCCGGAGATAATAATAATAATAATAAGTTACCGTTAAGTACTTTGCTGGAAAATTCGGGAACAGGCTTTCAGTTTCGGAGAGGAGGGACAAAAGTGCCTCATCTTCTCTACATGGACGATCTTAAGCTGTTAGCTCCAAATGCTGCCCGCCTGCAGGAATTACTGAATATCACCACAGAATTCAGTAATTCTATTAGGATGGGACTTGGCTTAGAAAAGTGTGTGGTCATCCATGTGGAGAGGGGACAGGTTAGACATAGCTCTCAAATCAATTTAGAGCCATCGAACATAAGAACCCTCTCTGAATATGAGTCATACCGATATCTGGGTATGTCACAATCTCTGGGTGTCAAAGAGGCGGACGTTAAACAGTCTGTTAGCGAGAGCTTTATGGGTCACTTGACAAAAATCTGTAAGAGTTTTTTGTCGGGCGCTAACAAGGTAAGAGCTTATAATGGCTTGGTGGTGCCCGTAATCTTATATACTTTTGGCGTGCTCAGGTGGACTCAGACCGAACTAGACGCCTTGAACAGAAAAGTCCGCACAACTATGACACTCTATCGCATGCACTATCCGAAATCGTCAGTGATGAGACTGTATATCCCTCGGAAATATGGAGGTAGGGGCGTACTGTGCCTTAAGACCATGCATAATCGGGAGATATCCAGTCTCAGAACTTACTTTAATATGAAAAGGGACTCCCCCATGCATAGAGATGTCATAGAATGTGATAAAGCTACACCGCTATCCTTGGCAAAAGAAGAGTTTCAGGAACCCAAAATACTGAGCACCTCTGACCGAGAGATCATATGGAAGGAAAAAGAATTGCACGGGCGCTTCTTTAAAGCTCTTAACGAGCCCCACGTGGACAAAAGATCGTCTGTGCAATGGTTGCGATATGGAGATCTCTTTGGGGAAACCGAGGGTTTTATCTGTGCAATACAAGACCAGGTGATAAAGACACGGAACTACCGAAGGCACATTCTGAAGGAAGGAATAATAATAATAATAGTTTTATTCGCAAGAACACACTGAACCAAGTACATACAAATTAGGTGAATGACATTAATAATAAAAAAAAAACTAAAATTAAAATCTAACAAATAGGCAAGGTCATTTTGGTCACAGTGTGTTTCACAACAGGGTAGGACCTCAGCTAAAGTCAGGGCCTTAGTAAGACCTGACACTGGTTTTCAGGATCACCTTTAGTTTTTCTCTCCTGGCGGTAACGTTAATTAATTATAATTGATTTCGTTTAGATATATACAATAATATGAAAATAAGTTTCTTTAATTAAGTAATAAATAAAGGGTAAATGCAAAATATTAACATAGTTTTTTTTTTAATAATTGATAAATATTATAGATGATTATTAAGTATATATTATATGTATATGTATATATGTGTACTGTAAAATATAAAATAAGGAAGTATATGAACACAAAATCCCTCTCACACTGTGGCTGCGCCAAAATCTGAAACTATGATGCCCTCATATCTCCGTTTTGTTGAGTTAAAATCAGATATGTTTTATATATGAGATGGTTGATAAAGGAGGGGGATAGACATAGAGATATAAAGAAAGAATAGAGAGGCTATTACGGCATGGCAGGGATGGTAAGTTATTGTCAATAGGACAGCAATGTTCAAATTCGTTCTCAGCGGTTTTCAGCCTATAATTGACAAGCGTTTAGTGACATCTTCATATTTTTCCAAAATGTGTAGCTGTTCAGTGGCTGTGTGCAAAAATAGGAGTAAATTAAAGAACTACAAGAATTGTGGCATCACATACCATCGGTATGTACTAAGAAAAATTACATTCAATGTATTTTCAATTAAAAACTAAAAATATTAGAACAAAAATGTCACCTTAAATTGCAAATAGATCAAACGTTTTAAACATGATACATTGCCTGTTAAGTATTGCTCTTATTGTGTCAAGTCCATTCTGAACACGCAATGAAAGTAGTAACGGCACAAAAAAGTCGTAAAACTGCAACTCGTTTTCATTGCATAGGCAATGATGTATTTAGTAAAATACGCGTAGATATCGATATTATCCCCTGGGCTTCAGAATCCTGAAAGCTTAGGTATATGCTTGTTTATATTACTGAGAGCAATAATATACCGCATCTTGGGGGGGGGGGGGGATCAATGTATACTATTAAGAGTGTTATCGGTAAAAAATATTATTTACGAAGAAAAAGGTATATTTGGAACTCATGTTTTCGAAATTTTATGAAAAGACTGATATTCGAAATGAAATTACGAATATAAGCAGTGGATTGTGGATACCTAAAAAATACATACTATTAGGAAATATACTGCTATAGGTTTTTTATAAAATAGAAAAGTAAATTGATTTCATTAAACTCGGCAAAAAAATATATTTTTGTAACTTAAATTTGGCAAAATAAAACATCATTTTTCTCATGATAATAAATGGAACAACTTCAGAAATTTACTCATTAATAACACGATATTCGATTAATAAAATCACCAAAAATGAACATCATTATGTTAGATTTTATTTAATTAAATTTCAAAGTTACTATTGACTTACGCCATGTAATATCACAATAGCTCACAAATATTTTTATTGTTTAAGTCAATAAAAAATACTTGTGCTATGCGCTTTTGATCTTCAATAGATTATTTCCATTTACGAGTAATTTGCCTTCAAAATACTCAATTTCGGCACTTTTTACCGATAACACTCTTAAGCCTTAAGTTTGCTTATTAAGTACATAATGTTATTTAATTATTTTTTTTATGGTAAGGGGGGCAAACGAGCAGTCGGAGCCACATTCATGACTACCGACGCCCATAGACATCCGCATAGAGGCTATACAGACGCGCTGCCCACCTTTCTCCGTCCTCCTCCATGGGCCACCGGCTACTTACACACTGCACGAAACGCGACAATGCATGCAGTGTGGCACTACCTCTTACAAAAAACATTTAATATTACCTATATTGTTTCACGGGTTGGTGGACTTACTGCACTCGTGCTAAAAATAGTAAACGACACCTGGGAATGAAATCGCTATTATTGCACGACGAGTAGAGACGAATTGCTCTTCATACAATAATGTCATTTCATTTTATTTATATTATATTTCATTCAACTGCCATAATATATCATAATATACTGTTGCATATCGATAATTTGTAATCGACAGTGTCCCATCCCTAGGTATGTTTGAAGGTGTTAGTACTGTACGTTTTCAAAACGTCAAGTTTATATGTAGTTGTAAACGTCATGGCTACATCTGGACTCGTACAAATTGTGTTCGATTGCCCATCTATTTACTTCTGATATCTTTGGGGATAGACAATAAACCCTATATAAAGAAACATCAATATTTTTAAAGAAGCATTTTTAATTGTTTATAGACAAAAATACAGTATTTAATCAATTATTAAGTGATTTAGGACATATGGTTATATGACTAGGCAATAGGGTTATAGGACATGAAAATGAAATTGTTATATTTATAATATACTGTAAAACATTATATTGCATGATAAACTAATGTAAAAATTTGCATGCCGATTATTTGACGAAGCAGGTTGGATTTTACTATTCATTAACGTCTATCTCTATTTACCTTGTCTCAGCAAATAAATAAATTATTATTATTATTATTATTAAAACAAGCCCTTATCCAAATAACTCCGAGAAAATGTATATCATAAACAATATGAACTTACAATCTGCGCTTTCCTCCTCATCATCTGGTTCTTGCTTGGTAGTCACATATGGTATTGAAGTGTCCAAAACCTTTACTGTAGAAAGCTGTACCAATGGCGGGTATTCAACCTGATAAAAAAAATAATATTATATTACAGACATTATCTAAATATCTAGCCACTGTTGAAGTGATAAACCTTATTAGCTATGCTACAATGTGCTACTAAACACAGGTAATTGTTACTTGATAGTTTTAAATCTTCACTTCTATTGGCCCTGAGTGCTTGATGTGATTTTATTTTTTTACAATAGGGAATATGCGTATGATTCAAATAATGATAATTTTTTTTATATGTAAAGTCTTTTCCTGTAGATGTGCGTACGTATTAATATTTTTTTGTATAATTTTGTTTTCAATCAGAAAATAATTATTGAAAAGTGCAAAAATTTATGCGGGAAGATTGAATTAGGTGAAACGCACGCCATTGGTCGGAACGAATTGTGACGTCAAAGTTCAATAATAACATCATTGTTCACGAGCATTGGAGCATTGCCATTGGTGGTTGTTATGATGCGTGACGTCATGTCAGCGCGGCAAAATGGCGATCGTTTAAAAAGCTGTTATCGGCCTACTAATTTGAAACATTTTTTTTGAACTTAATATTGTTTTTTCAGCGCTGATATTTTTTTTACATTAATGTAAT
>LUGF01025800.1:69894-85104 GCA_001625245.1 Calycopis cecrops
TTATCTTTGTGTAACTCCAACGATTAGGGCAGCGCACGCCAATATTGCTCTCAGGGGCTGATTTTTTTCCGACTTACTTGACAGTTATCGTTATATTATAACCAAATTATAAAAAAAAAATAACTTATGTTATTCTTATATGAAAGCTATATTACTGCAAAGTTTCAAGAAAATCCGTTCAGTAGTTTTTGTGTGAAAGAGTAACAAACATACTCACAAACTTTCACCTGTTTAATATTAGTAGGATATATAGGTGTATTTATTGAAGATATATTTACAGATTCGGTTCAGAATTGATAATACATTCTAGCTAGAAGCTAAAAACATAACGTATGGACAAGCGACGCGAGCGGCAGTTTGTCTGACCTTGGAGCGGTGCTGGCGATCGCGACCTTGAAAAAGTCTATAACAAATATATGAATACCCTTAGGAAAGTCTATTTTATTGTAACTTCTTCACCTGGCGATTCTTAACGCGATTAAGTCCCGTTCACAGCATATAAATATGAATACAAATCGTGGAAGCTTAAAACAATTTAGGAAAGTCTATTTTATTGTAACTTGTTCACCTGGCGATTCTTAACGCGATTAAGTCCCGTTCACAGCATATAAATATGAATACAAATCGTTGAAGCTTAAAACAATTTAAGCATTAGTGTTTATAAAACACTTGAAATTCAGGTATCATCTGATAATAATAAAGATTGCAACATAACATACTAACAAAATAATATGGATACTATCTGTATGAAATAAAAAGTTGTTTATTTTTATAACCTCACTTTTACTAAACCTCCATTATCTCAGCTCTTGATTACCAAAGTCCTATAGGATTTCTGGCGAGGGTCTATTATCTTGAAATGTTTTAGTTCATACCCGTTTTGTCTTATTACATTTAGGCCCTTAAAACGTTTCTTGTTACAAATCTTACAATCGTACGGATACCAGTAAGTGCAAGTTTATGTTTTTTTTTTTTTTTTTTTAATGGTATAGGAGGGCAAACGAGCAGTCGGAGCCATTTTCATGACTACCGACGCCCACAAACATCCACATAGAGGCTATACAGATGCGCTGCCCTCCTTTCTCCTCCCACCTCCATGGCCATTATGTGTTTTCATATACCTTTTCATAACCAAACAGCTGTCTGTCGCGTTCGTGCGGTGTGTACGTAGCCGGTGGCCTATGGAGGGAGGGCGAGGAAAGGGGGGGAAACGCATCTGTATAGCCTCTATACGAATGTCCATGGGCATCGGAAGTCTTAAAATGGCTCCGATAACTCGTTTGCTCCCACATGCTATAAAAAAAAGAAAAATCTTGTCACAAATGTCACAATTGTACGGCTTGATGCTGATGCGTCAGTTTATGTCTTGTTACAAATATTATGTGCATTTAAACTTCTTTTATAACCAAATTTCTTGTTATAAATTTCACAACTGTCTGCTTTTACACGAGTATGTGTCAGTTTGTGTGTATTTAAATGATTTTTCTGGTAAAATCTCTTGTTACAAATGTCACAACTAAATGGTTTATCACCAGAATGTGACTGTTTGTGTCTATTAAAATAACCTTTATCACCAAATTTCTTGTTACAAATTTCACAACTGTACGGTTTGACATCAGTATGTGTCTGTTTGTGTGTATTTAAATTAGTTTTTTGACCAAATCTCTTATTACAAATGTCACAACTAAATGGTTTATCACCAGTATGTATCACTTTGTGTCTATTTAAATTACCTGTATTACTAAACTTCTTGTCGCAAGTGTCACAACAGTATGATTTATCAGCAGTATGCGTCCGTTTGTGTTTACTTAAATTACCTTTCTTGTCATACTTTTTGTTACACATGTCACAATGGTATGGTTTGACATAAGAATGTATGAGTTTATGTGTATTTAAACTTGATTTCCGACCAAAATTCTTATTACAAATGTCACAACTGTAGGCTTTTACACCAGTATGTGTCAGTTTGTGTCTATTTAAATCACATTTTCGAGTAAACTTCTTGTTACAAATATCACAACTATATGGTTTGACACCAGTATGTCTCAGTTTGTGACTATTTAAACTACTTTTAAGACGAAATTTCCTGTCACAAATGTCACAACTGTACGGTTTGATACCAGTATGTGTCAGTTTGTGACTATTTAAATCAGGTTTTCGTGTAAACTTCTTATTACAAATATCACAACTGTATGATTTGACAGCAGTATTCTCAGTTGTAGGCACGCACAGAACTTTACTTACTTCAACTTCTTTATCGTCACACTTTTCCTGCCCATCTTCTATATCTTTGTCATTCTTTAAACCTGTGAAAATATATTTTTTAACTCTTTTGTGTAGTTTGTAGCTGATCATATTAGTTTAGTTGATATCTCTTGCAAAAGTGGGAGGTTCAATTGGCCAACGGCCACACATAACTACTAGTTTGGAGACCGATTGGCTCATTTGATAACGTGGCGGTAAAGTACTTAAGGTATGCTAGCAGTTGTTCTATAATAAATATCTAATATCTTAATAATTTCTTAATTCAACAATTAAATATATTATCGTCGTCTAGTACTTGTAAGTGGAATCAGGTTCTTACAGTTTCTTAGTGTGGGAAAGATTAATAGGAAGAGTAACATAGTGTGATTAGTCCACTGATATTATTATATCATCCCTCGTGGTACTGCGACCTGCCGAAGACAGATTGCTTGAGACATTGTCATGCCAACAGAAACTATTCGCCGATCGAACCATTAACTATTGCTTACATGCTAATAGCAAGGGCCCCTGTAATTGGTTGGTGACCCGTATTACTGAGTGCCCCACTCCACAACACGGCTACAATATTTAACAAAATAAAACTAAATGAACTTGTGTTATAACAAAACAAATGTTTATGGAAAAATATTTTATGAGTGCGTGTGCGCGTGTTTTTCTGATTGATTTTGACGAAAAATGGTTGTAGTAACCTTAATGTCATTTTTAAAGACCACTTATAGACAACCCTCACATACAGAATGAATAAAAAATATTTTTAGATTCAGTTCTATGTATGAAGTGAATTATTTTTTAATTTATTTGTTTTTATTATAATTCGAATAGTGGTTCACAGAATACATCAACCTACAAAGTTCCAACTACGAAAAACGGCTGTAAATATTTGAGAACACTATGATACTGTAGAGGAAGTGATATCTAAAGAGCCCACGAGCACCTGACTTTCGTCATTTCCTAACATACAATTTTAACCTTGTTTACAGAAGGGTGAAGTTCGTTCTTACTTCGTATATAGACTATATTATAGTCCCTAAAATTATATACAACAAAATTTATATATTTTATATTGTTAAAATAATATAAATATTCATGACATACTATATATCAATATTACATAGACAATACATAAATTAGGACATTCATTATCGTTATTGGACATGTATATTTAAATTAAAGATAAATTAGATTTGAAGTTATTATATTTGAAATATATTGTAAAACATTAGATTGCATGATAAAACTTATGTAAAATTTGCATGCTGATTATTTGGCGAAGCATGTTGGAGTTTACTATTTTTATTAATGTCTATCCCTATGTACCATGCCTCAGCAAATAAATAAATTATTATTATTAATTTTAAAACAGGCCCTTATCCAAATAATTATTTCAAATAATTCCGAAAAAATGTATATTATTATAAACAATATGAACTTACAATCTGAGCTCTCCTCCTTAACATCTGGTTCCTGCTTGATAGTCACATAGTTATATGTTATTGGAGTGTCCAAAACCTTTACTGTAGAAAGCTGTACCAATGGAGGGTATTCAACCTGATAAAAAAAATATTATATTACAGACTCTCTAGCCATTATTGAAGTGATAAATTCTCCTCTAGGCTATGCTACATGTATGTGCTACTAAATACAGGTAATTGTTACTTGATAGTTTGAATTTTCACTTCTGCCCTGGACCTGACTGCTTGTCACGTTTTTAATTTTTTACAATTATCTTAATAAAAGAGGGATTTAAATAATTACTTGTTACTAACATTACGCCATATCGTACTACTAGGATTTGGGTAAAATAAGGAGATGGTGACGAAAAAATATTAGAATTGAGTGACCGTTATGTGCAGTGTCCAGAAAATAGTTCCTGAGTCGAAGCTTACTTTATCCGAGGTGATGGATATTGGCTGATTGCTATAGCTATGTAAAATAATGTAGAGTGAAATGAGCGTAATTATAGCTGAAATTTATGTTAATGGGAGGTTACTTCCTCCCGTTAACAAAATTAATAAGCAGAACCAGTTCGGCTGCACAGCAGCAGTGGCAAAAACACAAACAAGAAAATATATACACCTGAATATTTTCGTATTCTAAGTTCCTCTGAATGTTTTTACTTTGTTTCACCAAGCTGTAGCACTGCTGTAATTTTGCATAACAAATGTAACACATTGTGTGTGGATGAGACAGTCCATGTCCCTGTGAATATAATGATAACATTAAAAACAGATCCCAGGACTAAATAAAATTTCATTTAGGTCTTTCTTAGAATTCTGTGGAGGCTAGAGGGGGCATGTGACACTTAAAATGGCCTAAAGGCGAGTGATCCATTACACCTCCCTTGAAGCAAGCCAAGTAGTGTTTGATTTCCGATTCTATTTAGATATAGAAATCAAATGCAGAAATATCACAGGAAATCTCATACACATAAACACAGAAGAAATAAAATAGCATGTCATTTGCACATATAAAAATGACTCCAAAAACTTTATAAATTCATATTAAGAAAAAGATAATAAAAGCATTTGGCACATCTCTAGCAATAATGCGGCGAATTAGCCCTCTTAAGCCCACACCTTCATAAGACTCGATTTTAGGATATGTTACAAAAATAAGGCTAGTAGTTCTATATTACAAATATATTTTGTTAAAAATCGGCTGGCAAATCTCTAGCAGCAAAAATTGCATGAAGCCACTTTAGATTATTCCCTTCTATGGCTCGCAATGCTCTGTGTATTGGGAGCCATAGAAGGGGATGACCTAAAATTCAGGTGACCCAAATAAAGACCTCACCCAAAGTTTCACACAAGACGACTTGACACATTAAGTACATATAATTATTACATAAACATTAGTCAATACCAGGCCAAAACAGCAGCCAATCCAGGATTTTCTAGAACTTTATATGAGCAGGAGGTTGTATTGAGCCAACAAATTTTTACTGCTTGTCTGCCAGCGGACCAGTATGGAAGTTAGTAATGTCATTGTAATTGCAGGTATTAAAAACTACAAACTTACCTTCAAGTCTGATATTTCTTGGAGTACAACATGAAACTGTGTTTCTTTAATATTATAGGTTTTAACATTAACAGCAAAACATAATAGGCATGTTGCTCTATTCATTTTTTTTCATTCATTAAATCTGATTTTTATATACATTGAGTAAAAGAACTTGATGCTGATCTCTGAGAGTTTGTTATATACGGCAAAAATTTGTGTATCTGTTGTTTCCTATTATTTTAAATTAGCTTTGTTAATATAAAAAACAATAGGAGATAAAAACATTAAGTAACCAAAAAAAAGGGACATTACCAACAACTTTTAAGTCTACGTGAAATATAGTATAGTAGTCTACAGACAATATGAAAAAAATACGAATACTCATAAATTTAATTATTTATTATTTAAATGAAGTATCCAAGTAGCTTAGGCTGGCTGTTTACAAATTTAACAAGTCGTCACTCCAAAATCAATTTAAAGGTTATGAAATGAATGGTTATTTGCTAAATTCAGAAATATTATCTTACTTCGGACTAACTTTTTAAGGGTTTTTGAGGTTTATTTAAATGACCTCAATCGTATAAATGCGATAAACACACAATAATTATAATGGAATCTGTTTAGGTTACTACTAGTTTACTTGTCAAATTATGAAATGTCAATTGACTTTAATCGCAGACAATAATAGAGCGTGTTGCTATCTCTAAGGGCTTGTCTATGGTAGTTTCACGCTTCGAGTTAAATAACGTAGACAGAGAATACAATAGACGAAGGCTTAGATCCAACCTGTGCTGGCCGCTCAAGTAACGAAATCTAGGATTAAAATATACAAGGGGTAAGGTCTTAAAACTGTACACCTCTAGAATAGTTGTAAAAAATGTTCTAAAATTGATGCATATGGGCATACAGAAAACGCGTATATCTTGGATAATAATGTATATTTTAGAAATCCCAAGGCATAGAAAAACTGCATAGTTACAAAAAAAAAACTGTACACCCATCAAATTTTCGCTCGTAATCAATTACTTTGAATAAAAACAGAAAAATCAACTTCTGGAATCGATTTATAGCTTGGCCTTAGCAACGGTCTAAAAATGGCGCAGGCCTCGAGTTTTGCTATCAGTAATGTGTGGTCAACTTTGTCAAACGCGCTGGTAAAATCTGTGTATACGACGTTCACCGTATTTCACGCGATAGGTGGGAGGTGAATGAAAGATTTGTCTCAGTAGAACGACCCTTTCGGAAACCGTGCTGAGCATCGTACAGATGAGACTCAATATGATTTGTTATTAGCGGAAATACTAAACATTCAAACAGTTTTGGGAAGCCCGATAAAGTGGATACGGGCCTATAGTTTGAAATGATGTAATCGTCGCCTTTTTTTTAGTCTGGCACTACACGGGCTCTATTCCAAACTGTGGGGAATTTACCTGAGAGAAGTGAGTGGTTGAATATCTGACACAAAAGGAAAGTCAAATTAGCACCGCATCTTTTTATAAGCACAGGGGGCATCCCGTCTCTACCAGCGTCTTTATATATGTTGAGTGCTTTTATTATTACAGCAACATCGTGAAGAGACACGTAGATGTGGTCTAGAGATTTAATCTCCCCGTATTTGTACTTAAATGTTCTGAGTAGGTAAGTACATAGAGCAGAAGCACAGACTACACAGGTTGGTGAGCAGAAGTAATCCGCGAAGAGGTTGGCAATATCGGGACCTGTATGAGCGTTATGTTGATCAAAAGACATTATGGTGGGTATTGTGGAAATTCCTTTACGTTTATCCTTGATGTGTCGCTTTAGGGTTCCTGCGGATGTCATCTTCCAGTGTCTTTTTATAGTCGCTATAACATTTGTGTTGCAATTTTTGACAGTAGGGTTATTGTATTTTGTATACCGTTGTCTCATTTGGCCTGCTCTAGTTTAAGATAGATGAGTGTTTATTTTAGCTTACAGAAAATGTCACAATGAATTGTATGTAAAATAGAATAAGAACACGGGTGATAATTGTAAGTCATGTTGTCAATTTTTTGTCAAGTTCAAGTCATGCTTAGTTCGAAGAATAACAAATTTCCAGAAAAATATCCTCACAAGTGAAGCGTATTTAGTATCCCAAAGGATGCCACAGTCTGGACCACATTTTGTTGATGTTTATTGCACTTGTTTATTAATAATAACATAATATTTTGTATTACTGTCTGGTTACAGAAGTCCAATATATATGTATTTTTCACGACCAGCTCGCGCAGCAGTAAAATAGCTCGGGTAAACGGAGCATGTAGCGCCCCGGGTAGTCCCAATCGAATCCCGCCTAGTTTAAGAGAGTTTATTTGTGTATTGTTTGTATTTCTTTAATATAAAATCTTAAATATATTTCCTTAATTTTTAATTATTTTTGGTTTGTAGAGTAATGAAGAACTACATTTAAGATTATTATCTATACATATAATAAAACAGTAAAATTTTAGTGTCTGTACATTGAATATATTTACGAAAAACTAATTGGGGGCGATTTTAAAATAGTAACAGAACACTTTTCTATGATTTTAAATTTTTTTGTTTGTTTGTTTGTCTGTTTGTTCGGGCTAATCTCCGAAACTACTGGACGGATTTTCATGAAACTTTACATTAATATAGCTTTCATATCAGAATAACATAAAAAGTTAAAATTTTGAACAATTTTTGAAGTCCCAATTCCACGCGGGCGAAGCCGCGGGCGGAAGCTAGTAATGCATATATAAATATCCCCGATCTTGGAGTCCGCGACTTTACCGACTGTGAACTAAGCTAATCTGTTATCGATTATGTATTTTATTATTCCTATGTTAATAATTAATTAATATAATAATTTTAATGAACTAATATAATCATTGAAATAAATTTTAATATACGAGCAGTACATACATACACGTTCTAAAAGAAATTAATTCAATCCACTTATAATACGTTTCACTCAAAAGTTATTTATCAAATTTTTGGTATATTTCAATCGTAAAAATTACTCAACTTGAATTCAAGTTCGAAAATTTTATAATTATTTTGTAATAATCAGTAAAAATCTTTTTTTAACCATCTCCTTAAAACACGAAATAAACTATTTAAACATTACTTTAATGCCTATTTATTTATATATCTGTAAAATAGAAGGTCCAAAATTTATTTATTTCCATAAAACTAATTAAATTGCATTATAAATATTGAGAAATTTTACGTTAAAAAGAAAGAAATAAACTCTGAAAAAAGAATGTCCNNNNAAGCTAGTAATGCATATATAAATATCCCCGATCTTGGAGTCCGCGACTTTACCGACTGTGAACTAAGCTAATCTGTTATCGATTATGTATTTTATTATTCCTATGTTAATAATTAATGAATATAATAATTTTAATGAACTAATATAATCATTGAAACAAATTTTAATGTACGAGCAGTACATACATACACGTTCTAAAAGAAATTAATTCAATCCACTTAAAATACGTTTCACTCAAAAGTTATTTATCAAATTTTTTGGTATATTTCAATCGTAAAAATTACTCAACTTGAATTCAAGTTCGAAAATTTTATAATTATTTTGTAATAATCAGTAAAAATCTTTTTTTAACCATCTCCTTAATTATCCCCTAAATGGTGGGTGGTTAACCTACTGGTAACATTATCTCTGGTTCGTATCTGACGAAACGTGTCGGGAATTTGTCGGGGTGAATTATTTAGCTGTCTCATAGTCTATGTCACTGGTTTCAATAGCCAATCACGTTCAAGCTAGTGGAGTCCATTTTGTGGCTACACGGGAGTCGCGTGTGTCCCGTGGCTTTAAAGTAACATTAGTGTTCGCGCCCTTAACAAGCATCTTCCGGTCGTACTGCACATGCGCAATGACAGTTTCATAAATATTATGTAGATTTTTCATTTTTTGCAGAATAATTATGGTAGGGATGATCGATGTTTTTGACATCGATGTTCGTTAAACATCGAAAGGAAAACATCGATGTTTTTGGTAGGTAAGAAAATAATAATATTTATTGTAAAGTTTAAAATATGTATTTATTTATTTGCCAAGATTAATCAATAATAATAATAAGTGCCCTAGCCTCATGAAGGTTTTCATAATTACAAGTCATAATATCATTGTTGGGAAAATTGCACCAATTTGAAATTGTCGACCTTTGAAACAAATACATCGAGAAAACATGGTTTTAAGAACTTAATGAAATCTTTACGGATGCCTCCATGATATTCTAGAATGCAGTATTTTCTAGAACTGACATCGAAATAATATTAGCGAGAGATACTACGTTATTTTTTGTCTTTGTTATAGTTTTGGTTTTTTCAAAAAGCGATTTATGGTACATAATTTTGAAATATTTTTCTCTTCAGATATTATTCTCATTTCATCGATGTATCGATGTTTTTGAAGACTTAACATCGATGTTTTTCTAACATCGATGAATATCGATCATCCTAATTAATGGATGGCAAGCAAAAAATTTGAGGAGTTGGTATAGACAAAAGTACTCTGTGAGCTGAGTGAGGGGTACTTTCAGAAATAGTTTGTGCGGGTACTTATGCAGTTTCTTTCGGTCAATGTGCAGTTTTTCTATGCCTTGGGTATTTGAGATTTCTAAAATATACATTAATGTACACAGATATACGGTTTTTTTTCACAAATCCGTAAGAAGTTAATCCGAAGTTATACATTATTTCTGTATTTAGCAAATGACCATTCATTTCATAACTTTAAATGGATTCAGGAGTAACGACTTGCTAAAGTTGTTAACAGCCTGCTTATGCAATTCGGATATTTAATTTAAATATTATTTAATTAAATTAAAGAGTATTAATGAGTGTCCCTTTCCAATTGTAGTATCGCGTGGAATTAATGTTTATGGTCATTTCCCTTTTTTTAGTTACTAAATATTTCTATCTCTTTTTTACAAAGTTAATTTAAATTAATTGAAATCAACAGGTAGGTATACCTACTAATTTTGAATTTATTTTTATATATATAACAAACTTTCAGAGATCGGCATCAAGCTCTGTTACTTATTGTAAATAAAAAATTACATTTACATCTAAATTGTTAACCAACCATCAAAAATGAATAAAGCAACATGCTTATTATGTTTTGCTGTTAATGTTAAAACCTATAATATTAAAGAAATACCATTTCAAGTTGTATTCCAAGAAATATCAGACATTAAGGTAAGTTGTAAAGTAAGTACAATTACAATGATATTATTAACTTCATACTGTGCCACTGGCAGACAAGCAGTGAAAATTCGTTAGCTCAATACAACCTCCTGCTCATATAAAGTTCTAGAAACTCCGGGATAGGCTACTGTTTTTGGCTCGGTATTGTCTCATGTTTATGTAAGAATTGAATCTTGTTAATGTCACAAGTCCTCTGTGTAAAACTAGGCACAGTCTTAAATCAAGACATCTGAATTCGAAGATTCTGTGTATTGGGAGGAATAGAAGGAAATAATTTAAAGTGGTTTCATGCCATTCTGGATGCCAGAGATGTGTGAATACATAATATATCGCCTAAAATTGACTATTCTGTAAGTGTGGGGACTTAAGAGGGTTAATTCAATTGGTTATAATACAGTTTTAGTCACCAGAGATGCACCAAATGTTTTCATTATTGTGTGCAAATTACAAAAATAATAAGTGCTATTTTATATCTACCGAGTTTATGTGTATATGATTTACCGTGATATTACTGTGTTTTGATCACTTCTCTGACAAAAACCTGATCATGATAGAAGAATCTTTAAATAGTAAAGAAATAATAAAGAAATTGAATGTGTTCAACATATTATTTTGAGAGTCATAATTGTTTTACTTATGTTACGCTTGCTTGTCGTGCTGTAGACTGGTTTGTGTCTCTATGATCCCCAAGGCTATGCCGGGCAAGGCTATCCATGCCGGACAGACTTGGGGGGAGATACCAGACTATAGGCAGCTCTACTTGGAGTACTGCACCCGTCCCTGTGAAACAGCAGAGGGCTACATGGATTGGAACAAGTGTCGGGTCCGATTTGGCCATTGGTAGGCTCAGGATGGAAACCTCACACCATTGCACGGTTCCGACGCTGTAGTAGGGGCTGTTCAGAGGCAACAGGACAATCATCAAGGAGAAGTCTGGCCTTGTCACCAAAGCCAGTCTGTCGCTAGAGAGATCCTGGTGCTTGGGGATCCAGGACCCTCCAATCATAGAGACTGAAGGCAACCGCAGGGGTTTAGTCGGTGCATTCCCAAGAGTCGAGTCCGAGATAGTAGAAGGTATCGTGAATGTATTCCACTGTATCAACAAAAAAAAGGATATGTTAATATATAGTGAGTGAGCCAAGTGGATTGGCGAATCCTATTTGGTATGTGTGGAGTGAAGTGTAATGGATCTCTCGCCTTTAGGCTTTTTTATGTAAATCTAGCTGCGCCCTGCGGTTTCACCCGCTCAAATTTCGATCCCGTGGAAAATAATCCAATAGCATCCCATAGGAACATTTTTTCAGGATAAAAACTATCCTATGTGTTCCATGTTACTCTCTATGTGTGTGCCAAATTTCATGAAAATCGGTTCAGCAGTTTTTGCGTGAAGGAGTAACAAACAAACAAACATACAAACTTTCGCATTTATAATAATAATAGGATGTATTATTCCTACTTAAGATTTTACCCTCTAACTCCCCCCAATTCACAGAATCATCAAATTCTCGACTCGATTAAGAACTTAATTAAAACATTATTTATCGTTCTTCTCACAGGGACAGGGACAATCTTATCCCCACAGTTTGTTACATCTGTTATGCAAAATTACGGCAGTGCTACAGGTTGGTGAAACAAACTCAAAACATCCAGAGGAGCTTAGAAGGCGAAAATATTCAGGTGAATATAATTTCATGTTTGATTTTATGCCACTGAACTGGTCATTCTTATTCAGAAGTAACCTCCCATTTACATACATTACAGTCACAAATACACTAAAGTTTTATGCATTTTTTGTGAGCTAACAAGTCCATTGGGATGTTATACAAGTTAAAAGAACACAACACATCTGCCTATTGCCTCTCTCTCTCTCTGGATTTCTTTTAAGGGCGTCGGTTGCCACCAAGCGTCAACCTTGTCCTTATCTTGATTTTGACTTTGCTCATTGTGTTCTTAAAGAAAAAACAATATTGCGCAGTTTACTGTATCAGAGTGAACACAATTTTCCCCCACAGTACAATTGTATCCATCACACAAATAAGTGAGATATAATGCTGTGTGGTGCAGTGAGCTAACCGGCCCCTTGATAATTGAGTTGTAACTCAACTTACACGAAATCGGCGTAAAGTGACCGCTGTGTTCGCGTTTCGTGCGGTGTGTCAGTAGCCGGTGGCCGATGGAGGTGGGAGGAAAAAGGAGAACTTAGTATCTGTATAGCCTCTACGTCGATGCCTAGGCGCGTCAGTGGTCATGGAACCCCGACTTCTCGTTTGCCCCCTATACCATGAAAAAATCCACCAGCGTTGCATCGCACACACCTTCCCTGATCATCAATAACAGCCCAACATTTTTGTTACTAGGTTTAAGAGATAATCCAAATCACTGACAGATGGGTTAGTGACGTTACAATAACAGCGTCATCTGTGGACAGGAGTTGGAGACGCTAGGGGAGGCCTGTTGTTGTAAATTTGAAAAATACTTCGATAATACTTTTAATCATTTGCAGCCTAACTGCAAACAGTTAGGCTGCAAATGATTAAAATGATATATATTAATAGAAAAATAAAGTAATGGCATTGTAACTACATATTTATATTGTCCATGTGGTAGGTTCACTGCCATGGAAAATATGAATCGCATTGAATTTTTAAATTTGATCTCCATGACGATCTAGATCCCATATATGCATGTTAAACAGTGATCAATAGTTTATGAAACATTTTTTATTTGATATTTCGGCTACAAATAGATTTTTTAAGATTCTTTGACTTATTTTGAACATAAAAATGTGCTTCGTATCTAAAAAAAATAACTTTTTGGGTACTAAAATTTACAAAAAAGTGAAAAGTGCTGTTCAAAAGCCGAACAATAATGAATAAGTTTTTTAATGTTACCATCATCAAATAGCAATCTATATCAATCACCTCGAATAAAATAAATAACAATATGCAACAAACCAAAAACAACAACTTGAATACCACTAGACAGTCCTTATGTCAACGTAAGGAGATATCCCTTCTTTTTTTCTGACTGCAGATCAATTCTCAACTAAACCCAACATTTGCTCCCTGCGATTTTGCCATCCGGCTTCTTGTGGACACAGATGGTCGCCATCTCCTCCTTCCACTCGAACTCCTAGTAGTACGACATGGTGACATGGCTTGTATGAATAATTTATTAAACCCGTCTTTTTTATAAAAGAGAATTGCAAAAAAAATAAAAAATAAACAACAGGCATTCAGAGCTAGATATGAATACATAAAACTGTCAAGTAACTATGGCTTGTATTTAGTAACAATTAAAAGTTTATCACATCAATAGTGACAGATATTTAGAATGTCAACGATATAATCATATTTTTCATCAGGTTGAACACCCGCCATTGGTACAGCTTTCTACAGTAAAGGTTTTGGACACTCCAATACCATACGTGGCTATCAAGCAGGAACCAGATGTTAAGGAGGAGAGCTCACATTGTAAGTTCATATTGTTTATATTAACATACATTTTCGCTGGATAATTTGAAATAATTATTAGGATGAGGGCGGATTTCAAAGGTTTTAAACATAGTCATAATTGCTGACACAAGTGTCAAATACAGAATTTGGGTTTCACATGCTTTGATGAAAAGCTGTGAAAATAAGTATTAGTTAGATTGTAATTGACACAAAGAGCACGATTACTGAATCTTGACTTCTTTAATAAAGCATATACCAGTTTTTTGTTTTGGATTATTTATATGCAGAGTGTAGAAGAGATGGATACGTAATAAAAATAAGATGAAGTTTTGTTTGAACTTGTTTACTTGAGAAAATTTTCTACGAAGAGTAATATGACATTTTTCATATTCGAAACAATTTAAATAAATATATGCAGCCAGTATGTTCATTACAAACTTTCCCACTTCTAAAAAGGCACGAGTATTTTACCACTTTTTAGAATAATGAACTGTAAATCACTTGAGTTTACGTTCTTTTTTAACTGACTTCACTTGACAATTTCCGTTGGCTTCTCCCGATCACACATTTTTGTAACGCTCACGCCACCTTACAAAATCAATGTTGAAGCCCAAATCGGTTGTAATAAGCACCTAGGCGGTACTTAGCTATGTGTCAACTAGTAAGTTATCACTATAATGGTAACCGGTGCAGCCGGCCCTAGCTCTACCGGAGTATATCTGAAGCTTTAACTAAAGACGATTTGTGAAGTAACTAACTGTCCCTGACACCAAACATGACAATGATATGAGTGAGAGCGAAAGTAAAGAATGATCAACACGTTGAAAGTATGTGTGATAAGCAGTGATCGGAGTAGGTAGATTGATTTTTGGTACTTGTATCGTAAAAGATCATAGAAAAAATAACATGGATAAGACTTTTTCTGGAAAGTATTTCCGGTGTTTCCGGATGCAATTAAATAATGTTCATATTACTACTTAATTGTGCATTGAAAGGAAGGCTTTGAAAGTATTTAGACGATTTTTAATTATCTCCCAATTAAAAAAAAGGAACGAATAAAGGTTACTTTCAAATATTTTAATTTTAGCCTTTAGATATGGTCACAACTTTTTACAAATACTTTAAAAATAACGTTTTTAAAGTGTTTATTGACATGTAAGGTAAAATAAAAAACAGTGGAGATAAAATTTTGATTGGTCGGTCTTAGTATTTACTGCAAAGAACAAAATAGATAAAATGCATCGCTTTTCGATTGTTTCCTATGTTTCCATTATTGTAG
>LUGF01025800.1:85368-106721 GCA_001625245.1 Calycopis cecrops
CAATGATATGAGTGAGAGCGAAAGTAAAGAATGATCAACACGTTGAAAGTATGTGTGATAAGACTTAAAGAAAACCACGTCAATATCTGCTGTGTTTGGAATCCCAACCCCCTTTTTGATGCAACAGACGTTTACGTATGGTACCTAGGAGCCCGTGTGGCCCCTAGATCTATGTCGGACTGGACACTTGGGGATGCAATACCAACTAAATAAACCCCTTAGTTGAGCTGCTCTTAGTCTGGCCTCTCCCCCAAGCCTGTCTGGTATGGGTAGCCCTATCCAGCATAGCTTGGGGATTCACAGATGCACGCAAGCCCCCCGCGCAAAATACGCAAGTATTTTACCGAAACGTCACCAAACGACCCAATTAGTCATTAAATTAGTAGTTATGTACGGCCATTGGGCAATTGAATCTGAATTCTGAATTTTTTTCTGAAACTTTTGCAAGATACTTCAACTAATATTAGATCAATTTTGTTTAACTCATTGTAATCCACAGCTAAAGAAACAATAAAAAAGTTGTAAAAAAGTAAAAATATATATATGTATTTTCACAGGTTTGAAAGATGACATAGACATAGAAGATGAACAGGAAAAATGTGACAAGAAAGAAGTTGAAAGTGATGTTCTGTGCGTGACTAGAATAGAACATACTGGTTACATACAGAAATTTACAATGAAAAGTTATTTAAAAACACACAACCTGACACATACTGTCGTCAAACCGCATGGTTGTGATATTTGTAACAAGAAGTTTAGTTACAAAAGTCTTCTAAATAAACACAAAGTAACACATACTGGTGTCAAACCGTACAATTGTGACATTTGTAAAAAGAAATTTGCTTATAAAAGTAATTTAAATAAACACAAACTGACACATACTAGTGATAAACCATATAGTTGTGACATTTGTAACAAGAAATTTGGTTATAAAAATAATTTGGATAATCATAAACTGATTCATAGTGGCTTAGAAAGTTGGCTTAGTTGTGACCTTTGTAGCAAGAAATTTTGTAAAAAAAGGTATTTAAATAAACACAAACTGTCACATACTGGTGATAAAACGTATAATTGTGATATTTGTAACAAGAAATTTAGTATGAAATGTTATTTAAAATCACACAAACTCACACATACTGATGTCAAAACGTTCAATTGTGATATTTGTAACAAGAAATTTTCTATGAAAAGGTATTTAAAAACACACAACCTGACACATTCTGGTGTCAAACCGTATGGTTGTGACATTTGTAACAAGAAATTTGGTTATAGAAGTCATTTAAATACACACTTGAAACGGACACATACTGGTGTCAAACCATATAATTGTGACATTTGTAACAAGAAATTTGGTTATAAAAGTCATTTGAATAATCATAAACTGAATCACACTGGCGTAAAAGCGTACAGTTGTGACATTTGTAACAAGAAATTTACTAATAAAAGTCTTCTAAATAGACACAAACTGACACATATTGCTGTCAAACCGTATAATTGTGACATTTGTAATAAGAAATTTGGCTATAAAAATCATTTAAATTCACATAAATTTACACATATTGATGATAAGCCATATAGTTGTGATATTTGTAATAAGAAGTATACACTAAAACAAAGTTTAAATAATCATATACTAACACACAGTGGTGTTGAAGCGTACAGTTGTGACATTTGTAACAAGAAATTTGGTCACGAAAGTCTTCTAAATAGACACAAACTGACAAATACTTGTGCCAAAAGTTACAATTGTGACATATGTAACAAGAAATTTACGAATAAAAGTTATATAAAAACACACAAACTGACGCATACTGGTGATAAGCCATATAGTTGTGATGTTTGTAATAAGAAGTTTACACAAAGACAACATTTAAATGCACACAAACACATACATACTAGTGTCAAACCGTACAATTGTGACATTTGTAAAAAGGAATTTATTTATAAAAGTCATTTTAATGCACACACATTAGCACACACTGGTGATAAACTTTACAGTTGTGATATTTGTAATAAGAAATTTGCTTATAAATGTAGTTTAAATGCTCATAAACTGGCACATACAGGTGACAAAACGTACAATTGTGACATTTGTAACAAAAAATTTGGTCAGAAAGGTTATTTAAATGTACATAAACAGTCACATACCGGTTTCAAACCGTATAATTGTGACATTTGTAACAAAAAATTTGGTTATAAAAGTAATTTGAATAGTCATAAACTGATTCATAGTGGCGTAAAAGGCTACAGTTGTGACATTTGTAACAAGAAATTTAGTAAAAAAAGTAATTTAAATAAACACAAACTGTCACATACTGGTGATAAACCATATAGTTGCGATATTTGTAATAAAAAGTTTACACATAAACAATATTTAAATGGACATAAACTGACACATACAAGTGTCAAACCGTATAACTGTGACATTTGTAACAAGAAATTTGGTTATAAAAAACATTTGGATATTCATAAACTGAATCATAGTGGCGTAAAAGCGTACAGTTGTGAAATTTGTAACAAGAAATTTGGTTATAAAAGTAATTTAAATCAGCACAAACTGTCACATACTGTTGATAAACAATATAGTTGTGATATTTGTCACAAAAAGTTTACACAAAAACAATATTTAAATGTACATAAACTGGCACATACTGGTGACAAACCGTACAATTGTGATATTTGCTACAAGAAATTTGGTTATAAAGGTAATTTAAAAGTACATAAATTGACACATACTGGTGACAAACCGTACAACTGTGATATTTGCTACAAGAAATTTGGTTATAAAGGTAATTTAAAAGTACATAAATTGACACACACTAATGCCATAGTGTACAATTGAGACATTTGTACAAAGAAATTTGGTTATAAAAGTAGTTTAAATTCACACCAACTGACACATACTGGTTACAAACCATAGTGTTGTGACATTTATAATAAATAGTACGGGAGGCGAATTAACAGGAGATTTCAATGTGGAGAGCAGTGCACTGACCCCCGATAGTTGTAAAGACGTCTCTATTGTAAAGGTAAAAAAATGTTTTAAAATGAAGAAAATAAATTTGTGTATGATCAAAATCGGGAAATTGCTGTCTCTAAAATTAAATTCGAATGAAAATTATTTTGTATCGAATGATCGCCAAAGGTCTTTGTTACCTTATATTTAAAAATTACACTTTACTTATAATTCTATTATTGTTGTACTCGGCCAAAATTGTCTGGGACCTTATACGTGATTATCTGAATGCTGGTCACGTTCTCATCATGGACAATTGGTATAACCAATTTATTTTTATTTTTTTTCGAGATAGGGGGCAAACGAGCAGTCGGAGCCCTTTTTCATGACTACAGACGCCCACAGACGTCCGCATAGAGGCTATAGAGATGCGCTACCCTCCTTTCTCCTCCCACCTCCACGGGCCACCGGCTACTTACATATCACACGAAATGCGACAGCACAGCTGTCAGTTTACGCCGGTCTCGTGTAAGCGAGAGGTACCTCCGCGGTCGTGCCGGCCCATTTCGACTGCAAGCATGCAGTGTGGCACTACCTCTTACATTGACCCGCCGGCGCAATTATGTGCGAACAATAATTAGAGATTTGATGCCGAACGTGCAGAGAGACTACGATATCCAGACATTGCTGTGACATCGCGTTGGTGCCATGGGTAGACGTGAAATTAGTCACCGTCTTGTCTACTTGCCTTATGCCGGAGGTGGTTCCGGGGGTGTGCGAGAGAGTCGGTCCAGAAGCCGACAGCGGTGCAGGAGTATAACAGAGTTTCATATATCAAAGATACAGATATCAAAGATACAGATATCAAAGATACAGATATCAAAGATACAGATATCAAAGATACAGATATCAAAGCTACAGATATCAAAGATACAGATATCAAAGATACAGATATCAAAGATACAGATATCAAAGATACAGATATCAAAGATACAGATATCAAAGATACAGATATCAAAGATACAGATATCAAAGATACAAATATCAAAGATACAGATATCAAAGATACAGATATCAAAGATACAGATATCAAAGATCAAGAAATGTCAATGTTACAGGTTGAGCGCGAGCGCAACCAGAAATGGTGTATAAAATAGTTTAGGAGGCTGCCTTCTAAACGCTTTCATATATACTGCAAGAACCCCATGTGTCGGGTACACTCACCACTCACACCGTGAATTCCGGCAGAAGGTCGCCGATGGACTCTTCAGCAGGTGAGCACAGCGCAATTGCCACGTCTTCAACCTGGTAACCACTTACGAATTACACGGAACGTGCGTCGGGGACCCAGAGGGCATAATATAAGCAACTGTCCTGTGTTAGGTGCACTGTCCAAAATAAACGTGTGGCCGTAACCGCGATCTGCACTTTGTGCAAGGTGGCGCTGTACACTTTTACTCAAAAAGCGCACGAAACGCGACAGCGCAGCTGTCAAATTACGTCTGTTTCATGTAAGTGACTCTAGTCTAGGAAATCGGTATACTGACTATTTACTCTCAATACATTTTGGATAATGTCTTGTACGTACGAAAGGACGTTTGTGAATTCAGTACGAAAAGTGATCAACGTGATGGCAATACGAGAAACAGGTACAAACTAGATGTACGTATTCATAGACATAGCAAAGTAATTATTTTTAGGGGCAATGCACACACGTTTACAATATGATCCCGGAAAGCATCCAAATTTTTTTAATAATAAACTTTAAAAAAGTTGAGGAGCATCATAAGGTAACAGATTTTATAACATATACCACACCTTGGGTATTGTACCCTCTTCCCAGGCTGTATCTATACTATAAATATTGCAATTTCATAATAGATAATACAGAAAAATTCATTGTTATTATCAAATAATCACAAGCACAGAACATAGACTTAATAAAAAGTATAGACGGAGCGCTGTTAACAATGTAATGAAGCCAGCAAAACTACACCCATTCCTGTATATACACGGTCTCACATACACATTTGACAACCAAACTACACCCAGATCATTAGTTTGTGACAGTTCGTCAATGGCGTATAATCCTTCCAAATAAATAATTGTTTATTACCTGAAAATGCCGAATTGTGTAGTGAAAGGCTGCAAAAATCATTCCTCATAAAAATTCATATATTATTATATCAATTTCAACAATTGTTTACTCGAGGATTAATCAAACACGCACTTTATATCGGTAAAAGAAATTGTTTATTGAAAACTTCAAGTCACCCTTATACAAAATGGATTGTACAAACGATAGCGCGATGTATCTGGTAAAAAGCGACATTTAGTATCAATTCGCGGAACTAATGATAGCACGACATAGCTAGCAAAAAATGACATCTAGTAACAAATCATACAACTAAAATCACTAACAATAATAATTGAACAACAATTGTTTGACAGCTTTCAAAACGAAAATGTTGTCACTAGTAAGCGCCAAAATAGACCCCTTTTATGGGGTTGGTTAATGTAACGAAACGTAATATGTAATGTAATCACTAATCACGTCCATTTGCTTATTTCTATTTTTACTTTTAATATTCCACTTTACGCCGGTCTCGTGTAAGCGAGAGGTACCTCCCCGGTCGTGCCGGCCCAAAAACCTTTTTTAAGGTTTTCTGTCCGAAATAAAAATATTAGAGAGAAGTGGATAGAAGTGATTCGAGTTAACCGAATTGAGCCATCATGGAATCCCACTAACCGCAGCCTAATTTTGAAAGTGATGATTTTTACATCACTAAGAAAGGACTTTGTCGTGTGGTATGAAATGGATATCCAAAGGTTACGCGGTTCCATTGTTTCTATTATATTGTACTAGTTGTTACCCGCGGCTTCGCTCGCGTGGTTTTTTGTGATAAAAAGGATACGATGGCACTCTTTAGTCCTTCAACTATCTCCATACTAAATAATATTTCCTTAATAAGCAATTTAGAAAGTGTTTAAAACTCTGACGTTTCTGTCAAACATTTGATAGTAGCAATTTCATTTGATAACTAAGGACGTACGTCATACTGTTGCTTGCGCCTGCAATAATGCTATCTATAGCGCTTATTTGATTAATTTGATGGAAATGTGTTTTCCACTGGAAGTTTATCGCTATAAGAAGGAGCCTATGGCACTGGCTATAGTCCTTCAAACATCTCCATACTAAATATCACATCGAGCCATTGGTTTGATTTAATGTGAAAAAAAAAGACAAACAAACAAACATGTATGTATGTATGTATGTATATGTATGTATGTAACATACACACTTTCGCATTTACAATATTAATATGGATTCAGTATTGTAGGGCAATGAATGTCGCGTTTCGTGCGGTGTGTAAGTAGCCGGTGGCCCATGGTGGTGGGAGGACAAAGGAGGGCAGCGCATCTGTATAGCCTTTATGCGGATGTTTGTGGGCGTCGGTAGTCATGAAAATGACTCCGGCTGCTCGTTTGCCCTACTTTATCATAAAAAAATGAAGATTTTTGTTGAAAATTCCTAAAATTTTCATTATTATGCATTATTTTTCTCTCTCTTCGTGGCTAGTTATCGAACCTATGCCAATCCAAAAACAAAATCCATATGAATAAAAAACGTTCTTGGGTAAAATCTCGTAAAACGTTTCGGAACGAAGTTACGGCACTTTAAAAATATTATTAATGCGAAAGTTTGTATGTTTGTTTGTTTATTTGTTTGTTTGTTTGTTACTCCTTCATGCAAAAACTACTGAACCGATTTTCATGAAATTTGGCACACACGTAGTGAGTAAATTGCATTAACACATAGGATTTTATCCCGGAAAAATGTTTCTATGGGATGCCATGAGATGATTTTCTATTTTCCACGGGAATTAATTTTACGTAGGTGAAATCGCGGGGTGCAGCTAGTAAATAATATGTTTGCTTTTTTGTATCCATATATTATTTAAATAACAATCCAAACTTGTTTCTTCTTTCTACACTTACTCGCATCGTAGAAGGAATCGAGGTTTCGAACGACGCGACGCAGTGAATGGGTTGAAAGAAAATGCTAACATATGTATTTACTTATCCATTCATTATGTCCGTATTGATATATTTTGGGGTAATAAGTTTTTACTACACGGCAACTCTCACTAAGCGTTGTCATGCGTTGCGTCACACATGTTTTGCGGTTGTCAAAAAACTGGCTTCATTTGACTGTTGAGAACGCTCCGTCTATACTTTTTATTAAGTCTATGTTCCGTGGTTGGACTTTGGGCAAACCTAGGCCAACATGTAAATGTACCATTATATATCCTCGTTTAAAGTCTATGTCATCTACGGTTTGATTGAGTCAATCACGCGCATGACCTTCCCGTCCCGTGTAGTCGGACAACCTTTTCGTTGTCGTAGTCCGACAACGAAAAGGTTGTCCGACTCCACGGACTGGCATAATGACCGTGGACTTTCAATAGATCTGTCCCGTGTAACCATGCCATAAACAAACACTCAGAGCTTTGATTATATACACGTCTAGATACCGCATCAACCACCTGAAAGCGCCGTAAAACGTCTCTACTAGATCTAGTAGAGACGCTTTTCGCTTAAGTCAGTGTCATCTAGACCGTAACGCGATTCTGAGCTCTCAATAAAAAAAGAAATATGCCGGTTTGTTCTGTTTAACTGTCTCATAACCATGCAGGAAAATCTGATAACAAATAGAAGATCTTATTTCACCGGTTAGTTTTTAAATTTACGTAAGTATTGTTAAGAAAATACGAATATTAATTTCACAATTTACTAGTGGTACGGTGTTGTCACTAGAAAAGTAGGGTAATTTTCCAAAACTAAAGGGAAGTTTTTTTAATATATAGCAGTGGAGTTTACACACTACGTTATTCTACCCCCCGTGCTAAGTACCGTAAGGACTTATGTTACAGGTACTAGACAACGGAAATATATTTTATAAATTTAAGATGTTTTATATATTTTAGATTTTTATTACCTACTGAAAAATAGATATAATACATAGATAAACATCAATGACCAAGGCGGGATTCGAACCCGCGACCCCTGGCGCAATATATTCCGCTTATCCGAGCCCTGCACTACTGCGCCAGCCTGGTCGTCAGATATAAGATTTGATAAAGCACAAATCCTCGCTAAATAACACCGATTCCATCCAAGGATGATCCGTGAGCCCTTTTAAATAGCTTTATTATAATGTGCAACATTCGCGTAAACTTAAGATGTCATTATAAGTATTGTTAACATATTTTATATTATGTAACACTGACTGTAAATAAATAAAACTGATTCATAAAGTATATTTGGAGTCTTATTATCAAGTAAAAAAATCTAATACTTATATAGCGATCTATAAAACTAAAACTACCTTCGGAAATCCTCTCATTGATAATAATAATAAACTCTCTCTCTCATTGATAAAAAAAAAATCATAATTTATTTTTAATAATAATTAGCATACATTCTTTAAAAAAATCCATATAGACCGTATATTCATATGTATACTCCTATTTTATTGTTTGCTGTTAGTTCCTCCTGATTTAGTAACAAAATTAAGGGTAATTTTTTATGCTGTTGGTATCCCTTTACACGCACACATTGACGGTTTTAAAACAATCTGTACATAACTGTCACTCACACATTGTGCGAAAAATGAGACGTTTTCTTTGCGATGTTTATTTGAAATGCTCCATCTAGACGTGTATATAATCAAAGACTCAGAGTTATACAACACGCTCGTTATTCTTGTCTGTGATTAAAATTGTCAAATGTCAATTGACATTTCAGCTTATGACAGAAAACAAGTAACTTTGATTAAATTTTAGTTAATGTGTTTATATCATATAAACGATTGTGGTCATTTAAATAAACCTTAAAAAATCTTTAAAAACTTAGTCCGAAGTAAGATATTATTTCTAAATTTAGCAAATAACCATTCATTTCATTTAAATTTGTTTACCACCTTTATATTGATTTTGGTCTGCTAATGCGATTTCGATACTAAATTTAAATAATAATTAAATAAATTTATGAGTATTCGTATCTTTTTCACATAGTAGTGTCACGTAGACTTAAACATTTCACTTTTTTTTGGCGTTACTAAATATTTGTCTCCTATTGTTTCATATTATTAAAGTAAATATAAATATAGACTCAATTGTACAGATATAGATATCAACAGATATATATAGATTTTTGGCATATATAACAAACTCTGGAGATCAGCATCAAGCTCTGTTACATAACGTAAATAAATAAAAAAATAGATTTATATTTAAATTGTTAACCAACCTTTAGAAATGAATAAAGCAACATGCTTATTATGTTTCTCTGTGAATGTTAAAACCTATTATATTAAACAAACACCGTTACAAGTTGTATTTCAAGGAGTATTAGACTTGAAGGTAAGTTTGTACTATTTAATACTTACAATTACTATGATGGCTGCGGTCTTAAAACGAGTCGCCTGAATTTGAAGATTCTGTGAATTGGGGGAGCTAGAGGGTGCTCATCTAAAGTGGAATCATGCAATTTTGGCTACCGGAGTTGAGCGGATAGGAAAAAAAAAAGGTTTTTAGGTAAGAGATAATAAGCAGTATTTTTTCACAAATGACCTGAAATCGAGTATTTAGTGAGTGTGGGAGGCTTAAGCGTGTTTATAGCCATTGGCATAAGACAATTTTAGTCGCCAATGATCCGTCAATTTACTTGTTTCTCTACAAAAATTACACTTTAGCGACATTACATTTTTAATCGGTCGTCTTGAGAGAATTTTTTAATAATTTATTTATTTATTTATTTATTTATTTATTTATTGATAATATGGCAGCAGCAGAGCTGATAATACATATGTTTCATAATAAAAGTGAGGATGGATACAATTCAAGTAAAGTATACAATTCAAGTTAATACAAGATTACAGTCAAATTCAAGTGTGAGATGACAGAGTTGTAAGTTTCAAAAAGGTGTGCGATCTAGTTTGGCTCGAAAAGTAGGAAGAGTTCCGGCAGTGACGCATTCTGTGGGCAGTTGATTCCAGTTGTTGACAACTCGGTTACTGAAGAAGTGAGCACGCACATCAGTCCTGGTTCTCTCCTTTTTGAGTTTCAGTGGGTGTCCACGTAACCTGGGATTGTAAACAGCAGTCACAATACCGTCTACCTCAGGCGTTGAGTAATTGCCGTTGAGTAGTTTATAAGTTTCTACCAAGTCAGCGCGCAGTCGTCTACGCTCCAGTGATTCAATGCCAATGATGGCACAGCGCTGCTCGTAGTCCAGGTGTTGTAGATTCCGAGGGCGTTTTGACAGTTTTCTCTGAGCTCTCTCGAGGTGGGCAATATCCTTCTTATAATACGGGCACCAGACTGGGCTCGCATATTCCAGGATGGGGCGAACATATGTCACCAGGATGGATTTCGCAAGTTTACAGTCCACCTCGGAGAAAGCCTTAGAGATGAGGTAGGATGAGCAGTTGGCTTTCCTGGCGATCGCTCGGACTTGCTGGTCCCACTTGAGATCTTCGGTGACAACAACTCCAAGATCCGATTGCGAGCTCGTCGGTTCGACCCTGGCGTTCCCCAGGAAGTAGGAAATTCGGGGATTTTTCTTCCCCATGTGCAGTACTCGGCATTTTGCTAAGTTGAGGGGGAGAAGCCATTCGTCAGACCATCTCAGCACGAGAAGGAGATCTGACTGCAGTTGTTGGTGCGACAAAGCCGGGTCAGCAAAGAGCTTGGTGTCGTCAGCGTACGTATTCCATCTACAGCTGAGATCTTTTCCAATGTCACTCGTGTAAAGGATGAACAGGAAGGGGCCAAGGACCGATCCTTGTGGCACACCGCTGAGAACCGGTCGTGGAGAAGAGACAGCTTCACCAACTCTCACTCTGAAGGACCTGTTGCTGAGGTAGCTTCGAATCCAGGCTAAGAGTCTCCCCCTGATGCCCAGGCGGTGCAGCTTGACAAGCAGACGATTGTGTGGGACCTTGTCGAAGGCTTTGGAATAATCCAAGTAAATAACATCCACCGAGTGCCCAGCGTTCAAAGCCTTCGACCAATGGTCAACAGACGAGAGTAGATTTGTCAGTGTCGATCGTCCAGGCAGAAAGCCGTGCTGTGCTCGAGGATGAAATCGAGCATTTGTCGCACCACTATTCGCTCCATCACCTTGCCGACCGAGCTTGTAAGGCTGATCGGGCGGTAGTTGAGAGGATCCATTTTGTCGCCCTTCTTGAAGATGGGGGTGACAAGAGCCTCCTTCCAGGCCTCTGGGAGAACGCCAGAGGAGAACGAGGAGGTGAAGAGGTCACAAAGAGAGAATGCGAGTTGAGTGGCGCAGGCGTTCAGGTAGGCTGTTGGAATTCCATCTGGTCCTGGAGCGGATTCTGTGCTGAGACTGCAGAGTGTCTGGCCCACTTCGACGATGGAGAAATCAATTTCTTCCAAGATGGCAATGCTGTCATCGGAGGAAGGCAATTGCTGTTCTGGGGTTAGTGGAGGCTCAGCAGTGTAGACCTTGTGGAATTCATCCACAAAGGTTTCAGCAATGGAGGCCTGGTCATTTTCCAGGATTCCGGAGGCGGTTTTGATCACCTTTGGTGCATCTGACTTGGATCTGCAGTGGCGTCGGACCCAGGCGTAAAATCGTTTTCCACCTGAGCTAATTGTGTGTTTCTCGTAATTCTTCCTTTTGTTCCTGATAAGACTGGTTAGCTGATTTGTGATGGTTCTGTACGAGGAGTAGTCCCCGTCTGCACCTGTGGTCCTGTATCGTTTCCATGCTCTGAGTTTTCGGCGTGCGAGTGTCTTAGTGGAGCGGTCAAACCAGGGTTTGTCCGGGTTGATAATAATTCTGTTCAGAGGAGTGTATGCCTGGAGAAGAGCTATGGAGTTGTTGTGGAATTGCAGCCAGAGTGAGTGTGGGTCATCTGAGCGTGAGGTGTTGTTCCGCAGTCTGAGTTGGTCAGCCAGCCGTTCCCTGATAGCGTCATAGTTTGACTTGTGGTAGCATGGTCGTCTGGAGGGATGCGATTGGAAAGCCGATGTCATCATATCTACTTGGGTGTGTGTGTGGAGAACGGCATGGTCACTCAAACCCAGGGGCGAGTGTGATGTCGGTGGTGCGATGAAATCCTCGTCATTCGTGAGAATAAGGTCGAGGATGGAAGGTGTCTGGTGTTGCCTGTACCTGGTGGGAAAGGTCACTTTCTGCACCAGGTTGGTGTGCGTGTACATTTCCAGGAAGGCACGTTCCACCGCAGTCCCAGCGGTGATGTTTGTTTCCACCTACGTCATCTTTGGTAGGTTGAAATCACCAAACACAACCAGGGGAAGAGTTCCAGCTGAGAGGTGTTCAATGGTGGAAAAGAGCAGATTGTCGGACTCCTGCAGGCCCAGTTCTGGGTGTGGGGGACGGTAAACACCGCCGAGTGTGAAGTGAAGAGGTCCTAGGCGGATGTCCAGCCAGAGAGCCTCAACAGTATGGTGTTCTAATGGAGTCTTGCGGACGACGTGAAGCGGGACGCCATCTATCTGATGTGCAGCGTAGATAATCACACCTCCATGCGTTCCATCAGGGCGGTCTCGACGGTGGATATCGAAACCTGGTATCTGCACCAGTGTGTCTGGAATGTGCTCCCTCAGCCATGTCTCAGTAACGATAATGATGTGGGGGGTGGTTGCTCGGACTTCCAATAACAGCTCGTCGAACTTGGCCATTAATGATCCTGTGTTGGTGTAGAGAAACTTGATGTCGGTTATTGGGGTGTGTGGGATCGCTGCTGCCGTTTTGCGTTTCCCGAACGACGAACAATCTTCGGGACGCCATTGAAGTGCCTGATGGCCCAGTCAGGGCCATCTTTGTTTTTCTCCTTTAGTTTTTCCCGGAGGGATGAGAGTTCCTTTTGCTGCATGGGAGTGTAGTCAGGACTTGCCTGAATTCCCTCTGGTAAATTCCTGGTGTTGCTCAAAAAGGATCGGAAAATAAGAAAGTTATCTGCCGATTCTTTTGCACTAAACTTCAAATCCGTGGAAAGTTTTGGGTCACACATATGGAAATAAATCACAATCTATATAGGTAAAAAAAAATCACAGAAATATCACTCGAAAACACTGCTCGTAAACACATATGAAATTTTTATGTGGCACATAGAAAAATGGCGCCAAATAACTTTTAAATTCGAATTTGAAATAAAATAAGGGGTTTTAGTCGAGTTGCCTGAATTAGAATATTATGTGAATTGGGGGGCTAGATAAAATTAAAGTAGTATCACGCAATATCACGAAATTTTGGCTGCTGAATACGCAGATATTTTATAATTTTTTTTCAAGTATAGTTAATATAATTAAATAAAGTACAATTTTGTAACATTTACATAAAATAGAGTATTTTGTGTCTGTATGGGGCGTAAACGAATTTATTTATAGTACTATCGTGCAATTTTATTAGCCAGAGATGTTCCAATCAAACATCCACAAGAAGGCAAATCATTCTGACTTAGATAATCTATTTGTGGCTCCAGCCTCCAGATGGGACTCACACCCAGAGGATAGAGTCCCAGTGGAGAGTTGTGAAAAACTTTTTTAAAAAAGAGAATTATACCAACATAATAAATTTTGGTGCTGTGATCATAGAATATATTATATGGAGAAGAGACAATTTAAAATATAGGAGGGATCCATTTTTAGAAATGTAAAAGTTATAAATTATGTATATAGGTTTAAATAAATGATAGATAAAAAGTTATTATTTAACTGTACAATATTGATAAAAGGTAATCTAACTTAACCTTAAATTAAATGATTAAATTGAATTATATTAATATAAACTGTACACTGTCATTTATAATATTTTTTCTTAAATAGGCATGATGTCTGGCAGACCTTTTGTCTATTATGAATTTAAAAAGTTTTTTGGCGCCATTTTACTATGTGCAAAATTTTTTTTTAAAAATACGCGCTATTTAGACTAGTTTACGCGTGTGATTTCTCTGTTAATTTTGTGTTTGATTTTTATGTGTCGCCAAACCTTCCACGGATTCGAAGTTGAATGCAGAAGAATCTGCAGGTAATTATTCCTCTCAAGACAACCGATTAAAATGTCGCAAAATAGAAAACGATAAATAATAAAAAATTAATGTTGCTGTGTGTGATGTTTAGAATCATACTTGGATGGGTTACATTATGTTAGACTATGTTTATACACAACGTCCAGTGGATTGGCAAATTCTATTTCACTTATTTCGAACTGAGTGTAGCGCATCTCTCGCCTTCAGGCCATTTTGCGTGTGTCAAATGCAGTCGGCAAGTCATAAAAATTTTTTTCTTTGTAAAGACAAAATATTTGACGGATCTCTGGCGACTAAAACTGTATTATGTTAATAGATATTAATAACACCCTTAAGCCTCCCACAGTCACGAAATTCTCGATTTCAAGTTATTTGTGAAAAAAATACGGCTTAGTAATTCGTACCTAAAAACCGTTTTTTTTTTCAATTCGGCGCATCTCCGGCTGCCAAAATTGCATGATTCCACTTTACATTAACCCCCTCTAGCTCCTTCAATTCACAGAATTATGAAATTCAGGCGACTCGTTTTAAGACCTTAACCACTATGATTTTTTAACTTCCATAATGGTACATTGACAGACTCGCAGTGACAACTAGGGGGCTCAATCCAACGTCGCTCCTATATCACGGTCATGAAACTCCTGGATTGGCTACTGTTTTCGCCCAATATTTACGGAATACATGATTTCACTTTATTTGTATCTTTAGATTAGCCCCCTCTAGCCCCCACAGAAGTCAAAGAAAGACCTTAATCGAATCTTTATTTAGTTCTGCAATCTGTTTTTAATGTTTATCATTCTATTCACAGGGACAGGGACTGTTTCATCCACACATATTGTGTTACATTTGTTATGCAAAGTTACATCAATGCTACAGCTTGGTGAAACAAACTCTAAATATTCACAGGAGCGTCAGAGGCAGTAATATTCAGGTGAATATATTTTTTTGTTTGTGTTTGTGCCTCTGCTGCCGTGCAGCCAAACTGGTTCTATTTATGGGAAGTAACCTCCCGTTGACTTAAATTTTAGTTATAAATATGCTCATTTCAGTCTACATTATTTTACATACCTATAGCAATGGGCCGATATCCATCGCCTCGGATAAAAGAAATAATATATATTCAACAACTTCTCGAATACCGCTTGACAATCCTTATTGATGTAAGGAGGTATCCCACCGGGTCCAAGCGAGCACTTCGGCTCCACGTAGCGGACCAATATGCTAGACACTGCACATCGCTCAATTTTGATCTGTTTGGCTTTTACTGAAACTCCTAGTAGTACGATATGGTGTAATGTTAGTAACGAGTTTTTAATTAAATCCCTCTTATATTAAGATAATTGTAAAAAAATAAAATCACAACAAGCACTCAGGGCCAATAGAAGTGAAGATTTAAAACTATCAAGTAACAATTACCTGTATTTAGTAGCACAGTGTGGCATAGCTAATAAGGTTTATAACTTCAACAGTGGCTATATGTTCAGATAATGTCTGTAATATAATATAATTTTTTTTATCAGGTTGAATACCCGCCATTGGTACAGCTTTCTACAGTAAAGGTTTTGGACACTTCAATACCATATGTGACTACCAAGCAAGAACCAGATGCTGAGGAGGAAAGCTCAGATTGTAAGTTCATATTGTTTATGATATACATTTTCTCGGAGTTATTTGGATAAGGTCTTGTTTTAATAATAATAATAATAATTTATTTATTTGCTGAGGCAAGGTAAATAGAGATAGACATTAATGATTAGTAAAATCCAACCTGCTTCATCGAATAATCGGCATGCAAATTTTTACATTAGTTTATCATGCAATATAATGTTTTACAGTATAACAATTTCATTTTCATGTCCGGTAACCCTATTGGCTTGTCCTATAACCATATGTCCTAAATCACTTAATAATTGATTAAATACTGTATTTTTGTCTATAAACAATTAAAAATGCTTCTTTAAAAATATTGATATTTCTATAATATAGGGTTTATTGTCTATCCCCCTCCTTTATCAACCATCTCATATATAAAACATATCTGATTTTAACTCAACAGAACGGAGATATGAGGGCGTCATAGTTTCAGATTTTGGCGCAGCCACAGTGTGAGAGGGATTTTGTGTTCATATACTTCCTTATTTTATATATTACAGTACACATATATATGTACTTATATAAAATATACATAATAATTATCTATAATTATTTTATCAATTATTAAAAAAAAAACTATGTTAATATTTTGTATTTACCCTTTATTTATTACTTAATTAAAGAAACTTATTTTCATATTATTATATATATCTAAACGAAATCAATTATAATTAATTAACGTTACCGCCAGGAGAGAAAAACTAAAGGTGGTCCTGAAAACCAGTGTCAGGTCTTACTAAGGCCCTGACTTTAGCTGAGGTCCCACCCTTTTGTGAAACACTGTGACCAAAATGACCTTGCCTATTTGTTAGATTTTTATTTTAGTTTTTTTTATTATTAATGTCATTCACCTAATTTGTATGCACTTGGTTCAGTGTGTATTTGCGAATAAAACTATTATTATTATGTCCGAGTGGAATCTCCTTTCCGTCAAACGTCACAGGCTAAACGAATAAAAGACTTCGAGAGAACTTTAAATGTAATAACTTATAATGTACAAACTTTAAAAGCTGACACAAGATTACTTAAATAACAAAATGCTATAAAAGAAATTAATTATGATAGTATATGGGTCTTAGTGAAGTAAGAAGAATTAATGAAAACACAATAGAGACAGATGAAAACATATTTTATATTATTAGAGATCAGTAAAATGTATGGAGTAGGATTCTTTGAAGCCAAACGATGTAAAAATAATTTATTGAAATTTTTAGCATACTCAGATATAATAGCAGTATTAAAGTTTAAAATAACGCGTTACTACGCCATCAACAGATACATCAGCATGGACTATCATACCAATATATAAAATTAATTGGAATAACAGTGGCTCCATCTGTCTAAAATTGGTCGTACCAACTTAGAAATCTTCGTTCATTCAAAATAACATTACGAAAGATCATTCTCAAATGCATTATGCATTACGATTCTAGAAGGACATACAGACAAACATTATTTTTTCATATACAAAATATAGATAATACATTCGTGTCTGTGAAACAATTAAATACACTTACACAACCGAATCTGTCAAGACGTTTAATAGTTGACATACTGACAACAGCGCCAACTACCGGATCCAATTGTATTTTTAAGCATCCACGAAATCATCGAAATGTACATATAAAATGTAAACTCATTTGGTTCAGCCGTTTAGAAGTTTACCTGTTTGCCCATGGGAATGAAGTATTTTCCCGTGGTAAAAAATAGCCTATATTAATCTGTGATAATGTAGCATTCAAATGGGGACCGAATTTTTCAAATCCGTCCAGTACTTTTGGAGCCACTTCGTTACATACAAACACGTACACACACATCAAATCTTTCTTCTTTATTTTTTATATTTAGTATAGATATATTATAGAACAACTGCTAGCATACCTTAAGTACTTCACTGCTACGTTACCAAATGAGCCAATCGCTCTTCAAAGTAGTAGTTATGTGTGGCCTTTGGCCAATTGAACCTCCCACTTTTGCAAGAGATTTCAATTAAACTCACATGATCAGCTACAAACTACACAAAAGAGTTAAATATTTTTTCACAGGTTTGAAGTATGACAAAGATATAGAAGATGGACAGGAAAAGTGTGACGATAAAGAAGTTGAAGTAAGTAAAGTTCTGTGCGTGCCTACAACTGAGAATACTGCTGTCAAATCGTACAGTTGTGATACTTGTAATACATGTGGTGGCAAATCGTACAGTTGTGACATTTGTGATAAGACCTTTCGTTATAAAAGTAGTTTAAATAGTCACAAACTGACACATACTGGTGTCAAACCGTACATTTGTGACATTTGTGGCAAGAAATTTCGTCTTAAAAGTAGTTTAAATAGTCACAAACTGACACATACTGGTGTCAAACCGTACAGTTGTGACATTTGTGACAAGAAATTTCGTGTTAAAAGTAGTTTAAATAGTCACAAACTGACACATACTGGTGTCAAACCGTACAGTTGTGACATTTGTGACAAGAAATTTCATCTTAAATGTCATTTAAATAGTCACAAACTGACACATACTGGTGTCAAACCGTACAGTTGTGACATTTGTGACAAGAAATTTCAATTTAAAAGTAGTTTAAATTGTCACAAAAAGACACATACTGGTATCAAACCGTACAGTTGTGACATTTGTGACAAGAAATTTCGTCTTAAAAGTAGTTTAAATAGTCACAAACTGACACATACTGGTGTCAAACCGTACAGTTGTGACATTTGTGACAAGAAATTTCGTCTTAAAATTAGTTTAAATAGGCACAAACTGACACATACTGGTGTCAAACCGTACAGTTGTGACATTTGTGACAAGAAATTTCGTCTTAAAAGTAGTTTAAATAGTCACAAACTGATACATACTGGTCTCAAACCGTACAGTTGTGACATTTGTGACAAGAAATTTCGTCTTAAAAGTAGTTTAAATTGTCACAAACTGACACATCATACTGGTGATAAACCATTTAGTTGTGATATTTGTCATAAGAAGTTTACGTTTAAGAAAGGTTTAAATAGACACAAACAGACACATTCTGGTGTAAAACCCTACAGTTGTGACATTTGTAACAAGAGTTTTGGTCGGAAATCAAATTTAAAAACACATAAATTCATACATAGTGATGTCAAACCATACCATTGTGACATTTGTAACATGAATTTTGTTTATAAAATGAGTTTAAATACACATAAACTCCGCATACATACTGTTAAAATACAAAGTTGATACAAGCGAGAGGCATTAAATCATAGATATCAGAAGTAAATAGATGGGCAATCGAACACAATTTGTACGAGTTCAGATGTAGCCATGACGTTTACAACTACATATAAACTTGACATTTAGAAAACGTACCGTACTAACACCTTCAAACACACGTTGGGATGGGACACTGTCGATAACGAATTATCAATATGCATGGCAGTTGAATGAAATATAATATAAATAAAATGAAATGACATTATTGTATGAAGAGCAATAGGGTATTTGACAATTTTTTGATTTTTTTTATTTCATACTTTATGACTTGTTAAACAAGTTACATAAATATTTCCAGAAAATAAGCAGTATTAACAACGAAAAATAATGTTAAAGTTTGAGTTATTACACTCGCGCCTAAAACAGTGCAAACTGTCATGGCGGCGCAATATGATTAGATTGACGTGAAACGCAAGTAAATAAAGTGTCGAACACTAGGCAATTCGGCTAGAGTTTACTTGCCGGTGACGTCACCTGAGTTTCAACCGATCACAAAACGTTTTTGACGTTGACAAATAATTGCTTCTTTATTGCGCAAATTTTAGAATAAATATGCATTTTTTTATATAAAAAAGATTTGTATACGGTTTATTATTATCTTATTTAATATGATGACTATAATTCGTGGTATATTTTTGATAGTGTTAAATAGCCTATTCGTCTCTACTCGTCGTGCAATAATAGCGATTTCATTCCCACGTGTCGTTTCCTATTTTTAGCACGAGTGCGGTAAGTCCACCAACCCGTGAAACAATATAGGTAATATTAAATGTTTTTTGTAAGAGGTAGTGCCACACTGCATGCATTGTCGCGTTTCGTGCAGTGTGTAAGTAGCCGTTGGCCCATGGAGGTGGGCGGAGAAAGGTGGGCAGCGCGTCTGTATAGCCTCTATGCGGATGTCTATGGGCGTCGGTAGTCATGAATGTGGCTCCGACTGCTCGTTTGCCCCCCTTACCAATTCTTGTAGTTCTTTAATTTACTCCTATTTCTGCACACAACCACTGAACAGCTACACATTTTGGAAAAATATGGAGATGTCACATAAACGCTTGTCAATTATAGACTGAGAACCGCTGAGAACGAATTTGAATGTTGCTGTCCTATTGACAATAACTTACCATCCCTGCCGTGCCGTTATAGCCTCTCTATTCTTTCTTTATATCTCTATGCATTAAATTAAACCACATATATTATAAGTGCCTACAGTTTATCCGAAACTGTAAAAAATAAGTTTTTATCTTTTTTATTATTATAGAGAGCAAACGAGCAGGTGCCTAGTGACTACCGCCGCCCATAGACATCCGCAAAACTATATATTTATAATGTCTTGCAAAAGCGTTGCTGGCCTTTAAGAAAGAGTAATGCTCTTTTCTTGAAGATCCCTTAGTCGTATTGGATCGAAAATACCGAGGGACGCAGGTGGTTCCTACTTTTGTACGCGGTAAAAAATGGCGCTTATACCGCACAGGACTACATTTAGGAATATCGAGGTGGTGGGCGTGGAATGTAGAGTTCTGTCGCAAAGTCCTATGATGGAACTCAGCTACTGGTATTAAGCTGCACAACGAGTATACGGAAATACTATTTTCAAACAAGTAAAAACATAAACATGCTTTGTAACGGCTCGTACAGTTAACGGCAACCTCGTACGGGGTGAATGACCCCGACCGGTCACAGTCGGCGATCAACTGCGTGTACGAAATGAAAAAAAACTGAAAAAAAAAATCCTGTGGCTAATATTATCTCACAAAACGGAAATTATTCACTAAATATGTGGTTTCATTTAATGCCTGTCGCTTGTATCTACATATGATTAAACATCAAATAAACAGTAGTGACATCTATAATGTATGTTATTTAAATATAAATATTGTCTTTGTCTCTGACATGTCAAGCTTTTGTGCTTTATGAATGTGGAATAAAGTCAGTCGGCCATTGATCGTCTAATGAGTACACAGCGTTTTATTTTCCTAAAACCTACTGATGTCAAACCATACCACTGTGACACTTGTAACAAGAAGTTTAGTAATAAAGGTAATTTAAGTAAACACAAACGGGCGTCTGCTGCTGATAAACCACACTGTTGTGACATTTGCAATGAGAAATTTGGTAACACAGATAATTTAAATAGACTCAAACTGACACATAATGGTGATAAACCATACTGTTGTGACTTTTCAACAAGAAACGATTCCATACATTTCTGGATCTAAATGTAGTAAGATGAAAACCGGCCAAGTGCGAGCCGGTCTTGCACATCGAGGGTTTCGTACCAACGAAAAGGTCTCTGCGACAGTTTTACAAGGAAATAAAATTACTTGGTTTTTCATAGCGTTAGTATGAACGACAAAGCGTTTTTTAAAATGTATTATATCTCAAAACGAATAAACTAAAAACTATCTCGCTCA
>LUGF01025814.1:898-12774 GCA_001625245.1 Calycopis cecrops
CGCCACACACACACACGCACCACCGTCCAGAAAGCTGTAATTTGGAATCGGTGTGTAGATTAATCATGGAAAAAGTGCTAAAAAAATTTCCAATAAATAGACCGTATTTAAGAAATGTATACCGCATGTTTCATACATCACAGCGTCCAATTGAAAGCTGTAACGGTGAAAATAGAAGCAGCTTTCAATAACTGAACTGATCAATTACACCTCTCAAATGGAATGTTGGGACCTCTTTATACTTCTTCAAAGGCTGCACCATAGATTCTAGTAAATATGAATAATATGATCCAGAATTTTACTAAAAAGCAGTTCTTTTTGTTTTGCTGAAATACATATTTATACGACGTCAATAGCCCTATAAGTTTTGCTCTGTAGGTACTGTGCTCTTCGCGCAGATAGGTAGCTAATACCTACTTACTAAAACCTCGTGACTAATTGTCTTGAAGGTAGTTTGTTATCTCATAAATCAAAGAGGTAATTAAAAAACATCATGATTTTAATATACTGAACGTTACCATATTAAATAGGGGTAAATTTTGTCCCCCGACTCAAGCCATGTTACCATTTTTTGCGATCCAGCTAAGGGTCAACCAATATTGCTTATTATATTTTGCTCTTCCGCCGATTTCTGTATAAATCTGAAATCTAAAAGACTCTTATTCAATATTTGGGATTCATTTCAAAATTTAGAGAGATGGCGTTACTGTGCCACAGTAAATATATAATTACCTACAAAATCTCGCTCATGTTCGCAGCGAATAAAAATGCACCTTATTTACGCTAGCATAGAGATGCAGATTGTATGGCTTACGTGCAAACACGTCATAAAACAAATGCGCAAGGGTTGGTAGTAACATGATTTTATTAATATTTAACAAATATTGTGAAATATTAATAATTTTTATTCGTGAATTAGTTTAATAGATGTATACACATTATTCAGTATGAAACTAAAGATGTTTTTAGATGGAATAATCCATAGCGCATTCCAGTTAAACTTATGTGGTTTACGGCCTATTTAGTATTACATTGTATATTTTTGTATATTTTTGAAGAAAAATTTAAGGTTTTTAGGAAAGTTATACAACAAATAAGTAGTGTAGAGTTGTTCGAATTGTCACAATTATGTTATTCGAAGCAAACGTTTTTAATAAAAAAACCATACATAATATCGATAACAGCTTTTTAAACGATCGCCATTTTGCCGCGCTGACATGACGTCACGCATCATAACAACCACCAATGGCAATGCTCCAATGCTCGTGAACAATGATGTTATTTATGAACTTTGACGTCACAATTCGTTCCGACCAATGGCGTGCGTTTCACAATTAGACGATAAAATTTAAAACACTCCCTTGGAATGATTTTTACTTCCTTATTTAAAAAAAACCTGAAAAAGGGCTTCTAAACTAGATGTGATTTCTATTCTTTCATTACGATTACGATAGTGATTGATGCACCCCTCGACTTATTTAAATAAGGCGTATTTTTTGTGTATTTTAGTAACGAGCAGTGAAAGCCGTTTGACGACTAGCAACGCCCATGGACATCCGCATGTTCTTCTTTCCCTCTCAATGGGCCACCAGAGATCTGGGGGTGCTAAGTGGCCACACCACACGAAAAGTGACAGTTAATCATGGCTTGATGATCTACAAAGTACCAAACAGATTTCAATCTTAACCTACATTCTAAGTATATTTAGTCTCTATAATAAAATACATAGAATATAATTATAGATATTAAAATAATCTCACAAAACACAGTATACACACTTAATGACGAAACTAATAACATCTTCATTTTACACTAAAACCCAGGTGTGCGGTGATTAGTGCAAGAGAAATCGAACGCATGCGGCCCACGTTGGTATTAATACAGCATAAAAGTACAGCGATAAAAACACTGGAGCAACGCCAAATCAACGAAAATACTTGCAACTTTAAAAAGAAATAAAATTTTATGATTAAATCGTAAATTATTTATCATAGAAGACATGACGGCTAGTATTTATTTGTAATAATTCTACAAAATGAGACTGCCATGAATTTTCATATCGATAATATTTTTTATAAAGGAAACTCAATTTTTAGCTCGTCTAAAGTATCACCTCATCATTATTGTAATCAATACTTAATAATTTGTTAAGAGATTCCCCTGAACCGTGAAACTTTTAACAAGAATACTTTCCAAGTAAGCATAATACATTTGTGTGTGTGAAACACAAGCCTGTTTCCGCGATACTGCATCGGATGCAGTCGCACGACTGTCGCACGATTCTACTACGCATGCAGTCGCAAAGTCGCCGTCGTAGCGTCTAATTCTTGTGTGTGCTGTCGCATTAAGATCACATTTATATACATCATACATACATACACGTATAAGCAAAATCGACAATGGAAGATCCAGCGAGTTTGATCTTTAAAAGGAAAATAAATTGAACTGCGTCCAATTTAATTTATTTTTAACGCGCCTATTTATGGTTTATTTATTCAAGTCCCAATTCGCATATTATGACTTAAGTGTCAATTAACTACTAAAAATCGACAACAAATGTCAGTCTCACAGGTTAATTAATAATATGTGACATTAAAAAGTTAAAATTGATCAGCTAATAAGTGATAGTTACACTGTTTCTGTTAGTATACTACGCGTGAAATCATCGCAACTATCAATATATTTTTACTAGATTACATATAAAATATTGAAAGTCTACACAAACGCTACGGAGCCGTGCTACGAATAGCAAGGAACTGTCAACAGAATTATATCAGAAAATAGCAACCTCGCCACTGAGACACTGCAGCTCCTAATGAAATAAAGTGAGGTACGAGGCGCGCGGCGGTGAACAGATTACCAGGTGCGGCTCAGCCGGGTCTTAGTGCGCTGGCTCACTATCTGCGTGTGGCTCGAGCTAGATTTAGTAATATACGGCGTTACGTAAACACTCGCATGCCAGACACGATGCCACACACGTTATGTCAAGCTTGGAAATACACGGCGATATTAAACTCGGAAAATCTTGGTATCAGAGGGCCTACAGATCAGTGGATTTCTACCTTTTTAACCGACAGACAGCAGTGCGTTACTATCTCTAAAATAAATAATAATAACGAAGTATCATTGTATTCATCTGAGTATACGCACAACGGATACGGAGTTCCACAGGGAAGCGTACTAGGGCCCATTCTATTCCTTTTATACATAAATGATGTTGTAAAAATACGATAATAAACTATATGCGGACGATATTTCAATTATTGTTACATCAAGTAAAAAGTATAATACATTAAATGACCATGAAAATGAAATTAATAATACAATTGAAGAACTAATGAAATGATGTAGGCGCATGCATTTCCACATCGCTTCGATAGCTAAGATTTAGAGACTAGAGAGATTTAGCCGCTTTGTAGCAGGCGAATACAGCGACCAGAGGCTCCCCAGGAATCAGGACCCCAGACCAGTGTCATTTATCTATGCATTATATATTAAAAAAAAACATAATGATTGATTATTATTATTTTTTTTTCGGACCTGAACTTATGCTATGGAGGCGAAGAGAACCCCAACACTGTATTATCGAATTACTACTAGTGCTCAACGGGCGACGAGACTAGATTTGGGGTCGAAAGGGGGACCGACCCCCTCTCTCCCGCAGATGGGAGAAATGCATCCCAACATTAAAATGTTTGTAATAGCTAATTTAACAATTATTATCATGGCCACAGAAATTGCGGCGTCACTCAGATCGGCCCCCGAGACTGATGTCGGTCGACGTTCGCGCGCGGTAGAGATGGCCTGTCGTGATTCAATGGCTCATAAGGTGATCATGACCAGAAGGCCGCCCGCCCCCCTTCACCCTCACACGGGTGAAAAGACTCGGGCGCGACCACAGAATATCTAACCGGCAGTATAATGTATTCATTACTCCTTTTGTATTACGTTAAATTGCCACGCTAGAGTGAAACGAGACATGTAATTGTAGGCTCGGTTTACTTTTTCACAACGGCCCCTGCACCTGTCGGCTGCAGCGGGGTGCACCGTGCAGCGTACCTGCGCACAAAAACAAGGGTAAAAAATTGTGTAGCGTCGGCAAAAAATATTATAATAAATAATGATTTTTATTGTCTTTAGTTCTTAAGAAATTATTTAATATGCACTGATTGAAAGTATGATGGGTAAAATCGTGTGAAGCAATATCCGGCCGAGCGCAATACGAATTGCATCTTAATTGGTAAGGTGGTATGTTAGGCTCGCGAGGGCACTCACCTCGCCGATTGTCTTGGGCTTCTGGGCCAGGTTGTCGTGATACCAAGATGTGGCAAAGGACCTCGTACAGCTCGGCTAGGAGCCGGTTCAAACGTGAAAAGTTCTCCTCGGCAGCCTCTCTCTCGCTCGGCAAGTTAAATGCTATAGCCATCTTTGTCTTTCGATCTACAAATCCGTGCATCGGCTACAAACGCTAAATTAACGATAAACGAGCTAGTAGAGTTTCTCTCAACTTATGTAAAGCCAAGTGTTTCTAATTCTTATAAAAACTTGAGTGGACTTCCTCACGATCGTTCAAATAAAACTAACCTGGCTGTTAATAGTTGTAAGCGACGTTCCGCGTTTTCTGCGGCCTGTGAGCTTCTGGCGGTTGGAGGGAAGGGAAGAATAAGAGCAACGGGTCTGCAAATTAATTAATATTGCGATGTCAGCAATCAATAAAGTCATCCAAAGACTTCCGACTACTAGTATGTCCCCATAAAGTAAAAAAAGAATATAGGTGGTAGGTATACATGGCGAAAGTGCAGGCCTCAGCTCCTCGTTAGACAGCGCCGGAATTCTCCTCGCCCGTCCCCAGCGCCCCCCGTGCCCCCCGCGGCGTCAGGTTTCCAAAAGATTATATATTATCATGTAAAATGTCCAATTTTATGTATTTATGTTAACTAGCACGAGTGTGAAAACCTTGTTTACGTCCTTAGGAATAACGATATTATATATTAATCCAAAGTTGATATTGAGTAAATGTTAAGTTGAGAATTTAAGTTAACTTATATATAATAGTAAAGCAACTCCTTTATTGAGAATTATATTTTAAGTGCGTATATTATCCTGCCAGAAACAATTTGTGCAATTGTGCTGTGATTTAGTGGATTATAACACAATTCAGGTAAATTTTTATGCGCAGTTATGATTTTTTTATTTGAAGAAAACAATGCTTTCGTTTGTTTTGTGCACTAACACGATTTTAATAAAAGAAATTTTATTGTGTTTAGATATCTCAGAAAGTTTATTCGGCGCGCCATGTGTTAAGGAGATTGCCAAAACACACAAATGTACAGAAAGCGCGAACTGTGGATATACTTCGCGACACACTGCATCTTGAGGCGTGGATATATCTCGAGATATGTCGTCTTAGCCTGCATTAGTTATTATGGTTCGAGATACTATTTATGATGATCCCACAATAACTTCAAAGAGAACATGACCCGAAAGAAATCAAACTCAGTACCGACGGACTCACGTGTTATTCGAGGCATACTTTTTTAAACAACATTCGAACTCCGATCCGCACGATCTCTGGTCAAACACGCTTACATCTACAATTTTTTTCCATTGCATGAAAATTGCTTATTTCCAGTTTTTTGATCACAAAAATCTATTTTAAATTTTTTGTCTTTCTCTTGTATAGCTATATTTAAACACTGAATTTCCGAGTGAAGATTGCATATCTCCTCATTTGCTATATCGGCTTCATTTTTTAGATTTTGTATTTGTTTTTTTTTAAATCTAAAACAAAAGACGTTTCTAAATTCATCTGGCTGGGTAGACTTCTGATCGATGTATCAGTGGATGTATGTGATGAAATCGTATTATGATCAGAGGTGTAAAAATAATAAGATTAGGTATATTTATATTTCCCGAATTCAATTTTTTAGCTTTGAGTGTAATCTTGTCACATTTATCTCAAGAAACATTTAATACTCTTTCACTTTAAAAATTACTTGAATTACAACTTTACTGTTCTGTCTATGTACGAGGGCGGCTGATAAGTTCGCGGCCTAGAGTATGTATTTAATGAAAGAAAAGTATAGTTTTATATTTTTATTTTTTAATATAATTGCCTTCAAGTGAAATACACTTCTCATATCGCAAATATAATGCCTTTATACCATTGAAATAATATTCTGAATAATTCTTTTGAAAATGGCTTAAACAGCCGACTTCATCTTATTAAGATAAAATATGATTTGTTGTATCTTTACATACAAAACATTTCATGAAAATCGGTCACACCATTTCGGTGAAGTTCGACCTCAAAACCTGTCACAAGAGAATTTTTTGTTATAAAATTCTATTACATACTAGCTGACCCGACAGATGATGTCATGTCATTATTAGTAGTCCAGTCAATAGGGACTGTGGAAATTAGCTTTTTTCAAAACGTCTATTGAAATGTACTTTGCGACGACGCTCGTACGCCATAAACTATTACTTTTTTTAAGCTATTGATTTAAAAAAAAATATAAAGACATAAATTGTAGGATTTTTTTCTAGGTTAATTTTGTACATATATGTTTCTTTCGTAAAATGCGCTGGAAAGGAGATATTCTCATAAAACTGTTATTAGGCGCCATTTTTTCAAGATGGTGGCGCGAGCGGCGGAGATACGAAGTGGTAAAGTTGAAATTCGAAAAGAGTATACTAGAACAAAACAAGATGGCCGCCGAATTTCAACACGAAAGCGTCCGTTTGTTTTAATATTTATTTTCCGCGTCCGAACGCTAAAATAGAAAGACTCCAATATCACTCGAAGCTCGCTATATTTTTAAAGGTTCTTCGCGTTCTGTTTTTATCCTACTTGACTCCTAATGTGGTACTCTCTTTTGACATTCGAAGTTAAGAGCCATTAAAAATATTTAAAGTGTAGTTAATTAAAATGTGTTAGTGAATTAAATAGATAAATAAATTAAACTTAAATTTAATCGGTAAAATTAAATGTTTCAAAATGTATAGATGATAGTAGATTTTAAAGTATAGGCTACGCAGGCGCAAATTGACCTTTCGGTTGAAGAACCCGTCGGTCACATGTGAGTGTCCACAAACACCTACAATATCGGGGCAAAAGTTTTTTTCAATTGACCTTAGTTTTACCGACAGATCTTCCATATTATTTCACGGGGAATAATAAAACGAGCGACTAAAAAATAACTTAGCGACTGATGATGAGATACTGTATTAATAACTTGAGCGGTAAAAAAATAAGTGAGCGAAAAATAAACTAAAGAAAATTATAAAAATAAATATATAAAAACTTCAATAAAATATTAATAATAATAAAAACAATTTTTTTCAATGAATAAAAATATTTTGATTTTGTTACGATGAACTAATCAGCGCAGGGAACGCGCTGGATCAGAATGGCCGTATGGGCGCGAATCTATTTATTACATTAATATTTATTTGTTAATATTTTGTACAAATTTGTAAGCTAAAATGATTTGTTTACTTTATTGTTTGATTTGGTAACAGCTGTATTGTTTTAAAAAAGGTTATTGTATTTCATTATCTTGATTTAATCAGCAAATAATTACAGTACTGTATTTAACTGATAACATTAATTTAAATACCTAACCGACAGGTATAAAAGATAAGTAGAGTTAAAAGACGAGGCTGTTCGTTACGATCATTCGAAGTGTTAATATTGTTATATTTTATTGAAGTTATAGAACCATTAAAAGTAGTTATAAAAGTGAGTGTTACTGTGTTTTATTATAATCAAGTATTAAAAGTGGTGAAAGCTATTATAAAGTGTGTTTTACTGTGAAATATGGAACCTGATCCCTCTTCACCTGAATCAGCGCCGAAATATATTTCAAGCAGTTGGGACAACTTAAACTTATTTTTTACGAAGACGGCTTGATTTATTAAAATGGGACAATTGATTGTAAAAGTGTAAATTCTTGAATGTTATCGCAATCATTAGCTTAATTAGTTGAACACGTGTTACTTGCAATATAAGTTCTCCGCATTGTACGACAAAAGGATCGTTCTAATCGCAGTAGCTGTACAGTGTGAAGCTCTCTGGGACAACGATACGCTGCCCAGATAATAAAACTGAGATGAAGTTGGAATAGTTTTATTTAAAATTCTTCATCATCATCAGCCCGCGGACCTCCGCTGGACAAAGGCCTCCCCCGCAGAGCGCATAAAGTCACTGTCAGCAACCTTCACCAGGTCATCGGTTTACCAGGTTGAAGGCGGTCCAATCCTCAGACTTAGTCACCTTTCTAAAATGATAACAATTGAGCAAATTTAATTATCACACTTAACAAAATAGGATTACAAGTTGAATGTGGCAAATGGCTTTGAAATGCTACCCAGAGTCCTCAGAACAGGGAGACAATAGCACCCGCAGGGTTCTATTGGTTATTTCTACAAACCCATCGCATCCCACACCGAAGTAAAGCAGACATAGGTACCTTAAAACATCCTATTCTTGTCTTATTCTTGATGCAAGTTTCACAAGATCGGCATGTTTGTTTAATCTGTTTATACATATTTTTAAAATAAAATTTGTGACCTATCATTAACATTAATTGTTTCATTCCAATGTGTCCTTGTTTTATATGGACGTCTTTTATCATTTTTTTACCAAACTCTTCTGTTAACCAAATTTTATTTCTGTTGTTCAACTTTTTATACATGACATCATTTTGCAAAAAACAATTTTTATCTTGTTTCAATTCTTTTTGATTATTTATAACATCCTCTAATTTCAAAAAATTTGTTATTTTAATTGCAGAGTCTATTTCTTTTTCTCCTTCATTTGATTCCAAAACTGGATTTCTGGAAAAACAATCTGCTTCTATATTCTCTTTTCCCGGATTGTAAACTATATCAAAGTCAAATTGTGATATATAATTCAATATTTGTAATAATTCTGGATCCTTGCAATTTTTTATATTAAAATGTTCCAATGGCTTATGATTTCGACGACATCCCGAACTTTCCCGAAGTCCGAATCCGAAAGAAGCACGAGCAAGCCCGAAACTTCCGAAAGATCGCGATTATCAGTTCGGAATACATCGGCTGTACCCGGTTCCGACACCCCATGACCATGATGGTTGTAAAGCTTCTAAAACGTTGAGCTTGTAAAATAATTAAATAAATTGCGGTAAAGTACGTAATTTTTTTTTGTTGTAATAAGTAAACTACTGGCTAATACCTTTGCTAATACATAAAGGCAATCGTTATGGCCCCTATAATTATATACGCGATAATAGTTGTAAATATATTCCCGGGGAGTCAGAATGTCATGGAGACTCTCAAAAACATTTTAATATTGTACATAGTTCAAGTACCACCAGTCCAATAAAAGTAAACAAATTATACCTAATAAAAGCTTTCTTACCCACAATATAAAGCTTTAACTCCTTCTTCTTGAGAGGTTTTCACAAAACAATCAACCATTCCAGTGTAACGTAACTGCACATGGCGGGGATCAATCTTCTATAACAACAATACATTTTCACGCCAGTTCAGGGTAGTGTCAGGTAGTTAGTAGTTAGTAGTCAGTAGTCAGTACTCAGTAGTCAGTAGTTAGTAGTCAGGTAGTGACAAAACAATAACTTAATAATAGGAAGTGGGAAAGGATAGCCGAAGATTGAGGCCAGCGGCGGCCATGATGTCCAACAATGGACCTACGGGTAAACATTGATGTAGAATTTTCGATAAATAATACCAAAGATATAAACATATCTTCGAACCCACGCCAAGTCTATCTAGAATGGATAATAAGCAGGTAAGGTCAACGTTATTATATGCACTTTCTATGTCTATGAAACATGCCGCAGTCACATGATTATTTGAAAAGCCTATCTGTACTTGCGACACGAAACGCGTTAGGTTGTCAAAACCTGATCGACCTTTCCAATATAGTATAAGGTTAAGGTTGTCTGAGGTCACAGGATCACGAAGTAACTTTTGGTTGCAGAGCACAGCCGGAACCATGTACGATAAATATGCAACATTCCTGTATCGTTTCGACGGTGACTGGCCATTTCGCACACATTACGCCATTATTTTCTTTTCATGAGCTTTTGCTGTGGAAGCAAAACATTTTGCATTTCACGCTTATTAATTATTAACGCTTATTGAATTTCGAATTCATTTTTTCGGGTCAATCTGACCCAAGCGGAGGGAGGTGCGAATTAAAAATATAAATTGTATTTACGTGTTCTAGGATATTAACAAAAAGCTTTTGAATGTAGGACTCTTTCATAAAATAAACGATTTAATCTGTTTTTTTCTCATTATTGTTATTTGTTTGTGTGGCATGTTTTAGCGTAGTTATATTAAATAAAGATGTTACGCTATTTTTATATTAATACTAGCTGCGCCCCGTGGTTTCACCCGCGTAAGTCTCGATCCCGTGGGAATATCGGGATGAAAAATAGATGTTGGCCGATTCTCAGACCTACTCAATATGATCACAAAATTTCATGAGAATCGGTCAAGCCGTTTCGGAGGAGTATGGCAACGAAAACTGTGACACGAGAATTGTATATATTAGATGTTTTATTATTCTATGTTTTTACAGATAACTCTAACCGCTAATAACCGAGCAAATCGACCATGTTTTTTAGACGACCATAGACTTAATAAAAAATATAGACGGAGCGCTGTTAACAATGTAATGAAGCCAGCAAAACTACACCCATTCCTGTATATTCACGGTCTCACATACACATTTGACAACCAAACTACACCCAGATCATTAGTTTGTGACAGTTCGTCAATGGCGTATCATAACAAACCTTTCAAGATAATCATATGCTATCGAAATAATTTAAACTACGAGGTTACCACCAGACATTATTACTTCTTATGCTAGGATTTATTCACTGCCATGTGTATTTACGCACTAAAATCACAGCCAATGGTTTAAACAGCAGATCTACGATCCTGAAATGGTTAGTTATTGATGAAACTGTTGGGATTCGGTTGGTAGGTCTGTCCCGCTTTCCTCAGGGCATCGTACTGACGCCAGTTGAGATACCCATTAGAGAAGAGTAAGTCTAGTAATAATATTTCTTGTGTGGTCACCTCACGTGGTACCACATAATATCAGGGTTGTGGTATTCCCAGCTGAGCACCACAACCATTAACTGAGTGGTAACCATTTTAGGGATTACATAGTTACACTGTTGTGCATTCATTGTTTTTTTTTTTTGCCTGTTTTGGAATTTTTTAGCGGAACTATATACGGATATTTACGATAGGTACGTACTGTTTCACACTATTTCACCAATCATATTACATCAAGAGCGCGCGGTTTTAAAACGTTTTATAATCTTCTAAAAAAAGATTAATATATTTGTGACTCAACATAAGGAGGTTACTTCTTTGTGTCAGGGGCTGTAGAACATTTGGTACATTTCAACATCAGAAATTAAATCTAACTCAACTTTAGTATAGTATAACATTGCATCCCAACTTAGGGATGGTGAAGATACGTAAAAACATGGGTCTAACCCATAATAAAAAAGACTCATTTCTCTAAACTTTTCAAATACGTCACATAGTAATAAAACATCACATTTTAAATAAAGGTCTGTATACTCCCCTAAATTTTTTATATTAAAAGCTTTCCATACCGATAAAGCGTGCTCATAATCTTGAAATGAAATATTTTCTCCACTAAGTTTATTATAAAAAAATGAAATATCAGGCAATTTTTTTTCACTATATTTCTCCCAAGTATCAGAATTTTCTTCTCTTTCTGTGAGTGTTGCCTATCGAACATCGGAGCAGTCGCTAAAACGCGCGATCACTATACTGCGACTGATGTCGTGCCGATACTGTCGTGATGCTGCATCGAT
>LUGF01025843.1:0-10140 GCA_001625245.1 Calycopis cecrops
TCTGTATTCTTTGTATGAAACTCCATACTGCAATGCACACTAATCGGAAACGTAACGTATTCACCTCGCCGCGGGACAGGCTCCGCAACGAGATCGACGCGCGGCTAGCCGTTCACGTGTTTACAGCTCGCCGTCCCCGGGCTTACAGCTCTCCGTACCCGAACTCATGTCTCTTTGTCAGTGCCGTAGCCTAGCTGCAGCCAAGTTCACGTACAGAAGATGCTGACAAGCTTACGTTACGCTCATACGTTAGGTTGGCGGCGAGGCGAAAGGCGATACGGTTACGATCCCTTTTGGAGTTGATAATTACGTGTGCGGTGACCTTTAGTCGGTTAGTGAGTATGTAAATCTAATATACAAATAAAATTTTTGTGCCTTGGTTTTTCAAAATAGCACCGGCTGCTTGTTTGCCCACTTATACAAAGAGAGCCGTTGAATTAGCTCTGTTAACGTTACCGACAACACTATTAACATTATTGTCATAAAATATTCCACGTAGCATCGCCAAGTGCGACGCTCACTCGCCTGTGCTACGACACTTCGAGCGTATGCTATGAAATACTGGTCACTGTTTGACAGTTTTATGATCTTAGATTTGGTAATAACGTAATTAACACAACAGTGTTCAATAGTGTAGCGAAATGTAAGTGATTTAGAGAGAACTGAAATATCTATGAACTAATTAGTCTCGGGTTACTGACACCTTTGTCCAATCCTAACGCCGCTGCGAGATCGTGATGCTTCTCAGCTCATCTGAGTAACACCTCTAACCAGTGTGGTACTAATATAACCAACTATATGTCTGATAGGAGAAAAAAGCTAATTCACAATCGGATATAGTTTTTCATTCAGAAAATTTACAATACATGCTTAGAAATTTGACATATGGAAGGAAATGTAACACATTGGCATCTTTGGCAGCATGGAGGACTATCATATAAAACGGAATAAAAGGCATTTTACTTTTGAGGCTATCCATTGATTAAATATAAAATTCGTCTGAAATGATATAATATGTATTCGATGAAATAATTAAGGTTTTCCTAGAGCTCATCTATCGTGACATTAAATATTAATTTCGTCATCTCTCGCGTCTGTTACACAGTTAAACCAAAGTCGCTTTAAATTTAATACAGCTTCAAAACTGAAATTATTGCTTAATAATTTAAGCTCTCTGCGACCATAAAGACTTATATTTGCCGGTCCTCACGTTTAAACAACCATGGTTGAAAGAGTTCACCCCTTAAAACAAATTTATGTGACTTTGAAGCTGTGAAGTAGGTACCCATTATTTTAGAGATAAATCTCACTTTGTCTGTTGCTTGGCAAGAATTCACGAAAATGTGTAATTTTTTTCCGAAAACTTTGTTTAGCTAAATTAGGTATATATTAATTAATAATTATTATTATATATATTATATAATTAATAATTAATTAGGTACCTATTAATAAATAAATTTGAAGTATATTTTTTGTAGTTCTTGCTCTCCAGTATGATGTAGGAAAAATTTCATGCAAGGTAGTTTTAAAATTTCTGCGTCAAGAGGAAGGCGATATACTATACTTTAAACGAGCAATTCTTGTATATTTGTTTCTATATTTCTAAAAAAAAGTGGATCTCGGAAGCGGCTCCAACGAATTTTATAAAATTTAGAACGTAGGGGTTTCGAGGGCGATAAAGTTACCTAGCTAGGTTTTTTTTAGAAAATGTTTTTATCGATGTTTTCAGGCAAAAAAAAAAACTTCTACAATATAATTAGAATACGTAGAGAGCAAAAAAAAGAGAGAATAGCATCCGATGCGAAAGATAAAAGGATCGAATTCACATTCACTTTTCTTATTTTTTCATTTTTATTTTTGGCCTTTTTTATTAATCTTCCATTAAGTAATTCCTATGTTAATAAATACCTAGCAAAGCTCGGCATCCATATATTTTATTAATTGCAGAAACTTACAATATCTCAATGAAAGTAAAAAATATTGCCACTATTTTCAAGCCAGACTTCAGAAACCCGGAGAACTCAGCGATTTCTATATGTGTAGATCGCGAGATCCACACATAGATGTCTCTTACTGACTTATATCAGTTACTCTTACTGTTTTTGTTTCTAAAATCTGTTTTGGAACAGATAATTAAATTTTGTTGTAAAAAAGTCACGGACTTACCATCTAATTTATGCATTCTACAGCAGGTAGGGTGTCATTTCATCTTTAAAGATTAATAAATTTTAAAAATTCTGATATACCTGACATATTTTAAAGCAGGATTCGGAATTTCGGTAAAACAAATTCATTCATAAAACATACAAGAGATCCTGGAAATTCGATCGCAATATATTTCAATAAGTATGTAACATAGTATATTATGTATCTATGATTAGCTTAGATGGTTCTTTGTCTATCGGACTATCGGTCATAATTTTTGCAGTCATCTTCATCGTCATTGTGTGTCATCGTCACATGTTTTCTTTTTATTTTAATAGATTATGAAGATTGGTAAATATGGTTGGAGCAAAAACTATCTTATAAACTTAGCTACAATTTTTATTTTTAAAATTTAAAAATTTACACCAATTATTAAGTTTATAAAGTTTTTGCAAGTATATAGTTTTCGTATATTTACGCGAATGTTGCTCATGATTAAGATTCTTTAAACGGATTTTATCGCGTTTGTTATAAAATATCCACTTGCAGAATAAGACAGAACCTTCGCAATGAACGAGTTTATCGATTTGTTAGTCCCCTGATGTAAACTGAAAATATAATGATATGTGCAGAGAGATATATAGTAGATAAAATATAAACGACCGACGATTTTTCCGGCAAGACCGGGGAGGTACCTCTCGCTTACACGAGACCGGCGCGAAGTGACAGCTGTGCTGTCGCGTTTCGTGCGGTGTGTAAGTAGCCGGTGGCCCATGGAGGTGGGCGGAGAAAGGGGAGCAGCGCATATGTATATTCTCTATGCAGATGTCTATGGGCGTCCGTAGTCATGAAAACGGCTACAACTGCTCGTTTGCCCCCCTTTACCATAAAAGAATAAATAAAAAAATAAAAGAATAAGTAAATGAATAAATAATCCACCTCCTCACACATCCTCCTCTCATACAAATTATATGAAATAATCTATTAGTATTATTAAACAAACAATAATATATAAAGATAATATAGTATAGTAATTTATATATGTATAGTAATATATAGAACGAATACTTATTATAATTATATATATAGAATTACTTGTTACGCCCAGTTGTCAGACTAAGTCACTAATGTGACCCGTATAAACAAGAGGCGAAACAAAGTTAAATTTAGCCCAGTTGTAAGACTAAGTCTCTGATGTGACCCATACAAACAAGTGGCTTATTAAGTTTCATCGTCAGTTTCGATAACGCTATCACGGTCATCTAAATTAGGCTGTGGAACTGCTCTTACATTTTCATGTGAGACGACAATAGCTTTCTGATTTCTTAAATTTTTTTACTTCGTAGCGATCACTTTCTAATATTTTTGTAATTTGGTAAGGGCCTAAATACTTAGGTCCTAATTTATTATTTGACCATTGTGTATCTTTACATAAAACAAAGTCGCCTAATTTAAAAGGGATAATTGATGCGCATTTTTTATTAAAATGAAACTTATTGTTTTGAGATTGTTCGGTCATTCTGAATTCTGCTTCTTTACTAATTTTATCGCGGTTAATGTTGCTTTCTAAAACACACAGTTGCGCAATGCTAGGTGGGGCGCCAATTTTGCCAATCAACAATTCTAAGGGGGAGTATCCGGTAGCTTAGCTTTAGTACAGTTGATGGAAAGTTGGAGTTCACCTAATTTGGTAATCCAAGCTTTATTTTCCGTTTGAGCTACTGCGCTTAAGTGATCTTTAATGGTGCGCATCAAACGTTCAATTTGACCGTTTGCTCTAGGTACACCTTTTGCGATAGCATGATGTTGAATACCTCCTGACGTAAAAAGGTCCTGAATTTCTTTACTCATCAAAGCAGTTTCTCTATCAGAGAGAATTCGTGTAGGAGTACCAAAGAGATTAATTATTTCTTGGAAAGATTTGTAAATAAGTTTAGAAGTTTTGTCTTTTAATGGGAGTATAATGACAAATTTAGTATAATCATCGATAGCTACAAATGCTTAAGCTTTTTGGGTACTACCTGTTAGGATACCGATCAAATCGACGTGTACTGTGTGGAAGGGACTATTATTTTTGTCAATTAGATGAAGGTCAATTTGTTTTTTACCTGATGCTTCTTTACCGATTTTACAGTTTAGGCAATTATCGCAAAATTTTCTTACCCTTTTTGACATATTTTTGAACCAATACTGTTCTCTTATTTTTTGTAAAATTCGTTCCCAACCGGCGTGTAAAAGTGAAAGTTCGTAATCTTATTTGCGAATATCACATTCGCAAATAAGATTACGAATGATAGCATCTGGTTTTACTATTTTATTATAGGATTTACCTTTATTGTCTTGGACTTTAATAAGCAATATGTTATCTTTCATAGAATATTATTTATCATGCTCTTCTTTGTTAACTATGGCCTCCCTAATAATATTTAAATTTGGATCTCTATTTTGTTATACGATAATCCAGGAGAAATCTTTACGTATCATATTAATCGAAGGGTTTCTACTCGGAAAATCTACATGTGACATTTCCTCACCCTTTCTATATTCAATGTCAAATTCAAAATGTTGTAAATAAAAACACCACCACCTATGTACACGTGGTGTCAGTTCCTTTTTTGTTCTATTCGCCTTAAGGGCGTTACAATCAGTAACCACAGTAAATTTTCTACTAAAGAGCTTTAATGCTTTAACAAATGCAAGAGTCTCTAATTCATATGAGTGATATATGGATTCTGGTACAGTTGTTCTTAAACTAAAATAACTAATGATTTTGCGGCGATCATTTTCAATTTGAATAAGCATGGCTCCATAGCCGTGAGAACTGGCATTGGTATGTACTTCAATAGGTAGATCATTGTTAAATATAGAAAGAATGGGTTCCGATGTCAGGTAAGTAATAATTTCTTGTCTAATATTTTCATGTTCGTTGGTCCATTCCCAGTTATTATCTTTTTTTGTTAGTTGGTACAATGGTGCCACAATATTTGTGTAAACTTTGGGATAAAACGACGGAAATAACTAGCGAGTCCATTGAATTGTCTCAATTGTTTGACAGATGTTGGAGGTTGAGAGTTTGTGAGAGCCATTGTTTTATGAGGGCTAGGCTTAACTTCACCGTTTGAAATTATGTTACATATATTTTCTACAGATATTTTCAGAAATTTGCATTTGGAGATGTTTAGTGAAAAACCCGCATCATATAATTTTTTTTTAAAACCAAGTCAAGATTATGAAGGCCCTCTTCTTCAGTTTCTGAAGGGATCAGAATGTCATCAAGGTACACTAAAGCAATCGTATTTTTATAATTTCCTAGGGCTTTATTAATAGCACGCTGGTACACGGAAGAAGCATTGCACAAGCCGAAAGCATCGTTAAATATTCAAATTGGCCATCTGGCGTAACGAAGGCTGTTTTTATTGATGTTTGTATTGATTCTTTTGTTTCTATTGATTCTGCGTCTAAAGGGATTCCATGGAAGCCAGATTCCATATCAAGGCTCGTGAAATATTTGGCTTTCCCTAATTTATCAATTTGGTCCTGTTTGGTAAGGGGTAATTATCTCTTACTGTATTCTTATTTAACTCTCTAAAATCTACGCACAGTCGATCTGTGCCATTTTTCTTTTTGACTAGGAGTTTGGGGCTAGAATATGGGGAACAACTATCTCTAATGATGCCTTTAATTTTTAAGTCCTGAATAATTTCTTTAACCTTTTCTCGCTCAACGGGAGATAATCTATAAGGGCGCCGTTGTACTATTCGATTAGGGTCTTTTAATCGAATGCACAAGCTTCTAGTTGTTATTTTGCGAACAAGGGTTTTCATGCCAAAAATGTCTATGTATTCTATTAGTATTTCATTAAGTCTAGTCCGTAAATTTTCATTTATATATGTGTCGATAGAATCAAAAGAATTCTGAGGGAAAGAACAAGAAATAGAACAAATATTATTAAGCTCCCTTGTAATAGCTACGCCGCTAGAAGTAATTGTTATTTTGAGACCGAGAGTATTTAGAGTGTCTATACCGAGTATAACCGAGTATGGTAATTTTTCTACAACATGTAAACTGACGTCGAATGAGACTCCATTTAAATTGGCTGTTGTGTAAATGACTTCGTTTTTTGTTTGATTAGTTACACTACGTAAGGTTAAGCACTTCAGTGGAACGTTTCCCAGGGATAGAACCAGCAACTTTTTGTAAAACTAAGTAACATTCGGCACCAGTATCAATTAAACAAGAAAAGGTTGAATTACCAATGTGGATTTCCGTGCTTCCAGGTGTTTCGCGCTAAACAAAGTTTGCCTGTAGTTCTCCCTTATTGGTCGTCATTTTTGGTTTCGACCGGCAATCTTTAATGAGATGTCCTACTCGTTTACAAAACTCGCAGTAGATAGTCGTACAATCTCGTACCTACTCGGTGTCCTGGTTTTCCGCATTTAATGCATGTAAATTCATAACGGGGTTGTTTTGCCAAAGTTTTATTAAATAATGCAGATTCTGCTGGACGCTTTCTATAATGGCGTAGATTAGCAATCAATTCAGCCTGTGATTTAGGTGCTGATCGTAGCAGTTCCGCTTGAATAAATTTTGGGCGGATTCCTGACATGACAGCTTCGACCATTAAATCATCCGGAGCGTTTGGAAATATTCTTGAAAAGATACGCCAAGCTTCACTGACATACTCTGAGTAACTTTTGGCGTCATTAGATGTGTATTCGCGGTTGGGTGTGCAATTCGTGCTTTATTTCGACCCATGAGCCATAATTGTGTGCATTAGTGTCGGCCCAGAGCTTAGCGCGTCCTTGTAAATATGACAATGCTTTCATCATGGTAGTTGTCATAGAAAATCCTCGGAGATTGATTAGTGAATCCACTTGCTCGCACCATTCTTCCACTGTCAAGCGACTATCATCTGGGTCAAAATCAGGTAAGTAAATCTCACTTAGCTTCTGGTTTGTCTTCGTAGTCCGGGGTGAAAGATTATTTCCAATTAGTTGTTGCAATAATTGTACTTGAAGTCGTAGGAGCGAGAGTTCACTAGATTCCTCCTTATTTCTGTTGAGGACGGCGATTGCGCTGGCTCACATGGAAGAGTAGCCGAGCATCTGCCAGGATTCGGGCTGCGGGCGCGTTCATCTGTGACTTCTGATGTTAGCGAGTAGATGAATAACTTTACTTGATCACAATTACAACAGCAATGAATCAAATTACAATCAAATGGTATTTATAGGCCGATCAAAACAGTTGCCTGGGTAGAAGGGTAAAAGAACGTGTTATTTTTCCGACAGGAGTGTACTTGTTTTGATCGTCTTATATTACAAGTAATAAAATAATCACACAATAGATCATTTACAAAACATCCACAAACAATAGAGTAATTAACTATTCGGTCCTTAAGTCAATTAATTAATTGGCGCGCTATCATATATAATATAATATAGTATAGTCAATAAATAATAACGAATAAAATAAAATAATATAATATAATAAATAAATAAATAATCCACCTCCTCACACCTCCACCTCTCACACAAATTATATAAAAAATAAAATAATATACAAGTATTATAAACAAATAATAATAATATATAGAAATATAATAATATTAAAAGTAATAAATATTTTTATGTATCAAGTAATAAAATAATAAAATAATAATGTAATTGATTATATGAATTAATATTATTGATAAAACATATATGATTAATAAATTATATAAAAATAATGATGTGATATAAATAGGTACACAAAATTCATAAATAAGCTGAAACAAAGAATGAAGATTAACTGCCAAATTCTGAAATCAAAAGAAGAATTAATTAAATTCAATTATGAAAACCAAAATAATAATTTTTAAGCCTATAATGAATTAATATTAGAAGTTGTAAATAATAATGATGATAATAATAATATAGTATAAAAAAAAATAAAATTAAAATAAAAATTAAAATAGATAGACCGTCCTTGAACGAAGACTCTTTCAGATTCCTCAAGCCCTATTTATTTATTTATTCGTTTATATTTTATCTACTATATATCTCTCTGCACATATTAATATATTTTCAGATTACATCAGGGGACTAACGAATTGATAGACTCGTTCATTGCGGAGGTTCTGTCATTTTTGCAAGTACCTAAGCTGTGAATATAACAAAGCGCAGGCAATGAGCCAGCTTGCTATTTCGTAGTAATAGACATAAAGTGCTACAAGCCCGTTGCACAGCCGAGTGCAACTCGCTTGTAGTAAGTGCCACGTCATGACCTTAAACTGTGAGGAAACAGGAGCGAGCTGCGCATAAAGCCATACGGACTAGAGCTCTTTGCCGGCGGTCATCATACTGGATTAAAACGATACATTTACGATATACGTAGAATACACTTTAGGAAAGAAAATGAACTGGAACACAAATGGCTATATTCACTAAGATAATATTAACTTAGACTTATATTAAGCTGCAGCGAAGAGCGCCACAATATTTGTTTTGAAACGAAGCTCCTTCGTACTACTTGGTACATAATGGGTCTGGCGCACAAAATATTTATTCTGGTAAGTAATATACGAGTAGTGTAGCAAATATGACTAATTATTATTGGTTGAATAAAAATTCATGCTTAAAACATAGTAGCTCTAAATTCTGATTCGTTGACGTGAATGTTTATAATATTTTGTTCACGACATTTGTGTAAATTCTATTGTTTTAAAACTTTCAATTAATAATCTTTATAGATGATGTAAAGAAAAATAAGGTTGCAATTTTTCCGGGAAGAATAATAGTGTTTAGAAAAGAAACGTTCAGCGGCCCACCAAAAAACTATGCCAAATCGAAACTGTATTCGTAATGTTTAGGTTCGAATTCCGCCCAGGTCTTGAAGGTTTATCAATGCATTATTATTATATCAAAAATACCCATTTAAAAAATATTAAATTCACAATGAAGTGTTAAATATATGTCCCTTGCAGTTTCCATGGGGCTAAGATAATGTGATGTATAAAGTACACATATATTATTATTATTATATTAATGTAACTCGAGTGGAACATACTATAAGTATAATAGATATTGCTTATACCTTATTAAAAGCTCCACTCGAGTTACATTATAACTCGAGTGGAGCTTTTCGAGCCGTTGAGTTTTAAAGGTAACTTATTTTCACAAAAAATAAAAGTTGTTATAGTCAATTCCTTAATGATGTCGCTGTCAGAGTAAAGTGTTTGGGCGTAGAGTGTGGTGGCGACTGGCTGGCGTCGGAGAAATTGGGGAGCTTGATTGATTACTCTGATAAAAACACACTCTCATGTTCAATATCACTATTTTGCATAAATACTCAGTTCAAATATTCTTGGAAACTAATATGATAATTTACGAATTAATTGCCCTAAAAATAACTATTCAGTAATATAATAATGTATGTAACCAAATGGTTTTTTTAGGTTTACACAGTATGAAATCTTTTTGCGTGAATCTTTTTGAATATCACTATGACATCTTAGCTGTCTCATGATGCTTGAATAAGAAAATACTTGAGTGCAATTAATTGCCTCAACAACACACACAACACAAAACAGTAAGTAACTTAAAATATCTCTCGTATATCTAAAAATAAGGAAACCATTTAATAGTAGTTTATGCAACTGTCATATAAAGAAGGGTATTAAAACACGAGTGTGAATTTTTGAAACGAGTGAAGCGAGTTTCAAAATAGTATCTCACGAGTGTTTTAATACCCGTGTTATATGCAGTTGCATACACTACTTTATCTTCACTAATGCAATTAATCAATTAATCAAACATTGCGAAACATTAAATTCACGCGTATTGCCCCATTCGTTGTTGGACCGACGACTGTTTGACCGACGAGGCGACGACTGCTTGACCGACGATTTAAAATGTGATGTTCTTATTAAATACTTTAATTTGATTGCAAAAATTGCGGCGCGTAAATATATACTTTTTATAATTCAATGTTAATAAAATACTAGCTTCAATGTTGAAA
>LUGF01025843.1:10183-28402 GCA_001625245.1 Calycopis cecrops
TCCGATGATGTTTTTGATGGATCTTCATCAGATCGTATGGGTTCTTGTAGGAGCGCTTCAAGACGACGTTGTTCATTTTCGTAAGACATTCTAAAATAAAATATAAGTATTTCTTACATATTTTTGTAAAATATCAATAAAATCGTACAAAAAGCTGAATAACTAAAAGTCTGTATAGTATTATAATCAAAATAACAGTAAATGTATCACTTACTTTTGCTTTAATTACAAAATTTACAAAAAGTATAAAAATTCAACTTTGAATAATTTACTTACGTAGTTGGTGACGCCGGTCTCACGGACCGGGTTGAGGCTAAAACTCCTGGACCTACGCCCGCGACGATGCCGCGGGGAGAAATGACTGTGAGGGATGTAAAATGAAGCAGCTACTCGAAATCGCAACACGCTTCGATGACGGGTCTAAAAGCTATTCACTTTTTTCGAATCACCCGGTCTCCCAGACATACACGTCACCAACGGCGGGTTAAACATCGTATTTAGGTATAATTTCATAAATGAAAATATATAAAATAAACTATTGCTTATTCGGTTATATACTTAATAAATATATTTTAATAAATGGATCAAAGACTTTTGGGACTAAATATCATGTCCTCGTATCCTCTCTGATCGTTATGAAATTTTCTAGTAACTTTGTCATATTATGATTCCTGATTTATTTGGTAAGAGGCAGTGCCACACTGCATGCTTGCATGCAGTCGAATTGGGCCGTCACGACCGGGGAGGTAAATTTCGCTTACACGAGAGCGTTTCGTGCAAAAAAAATTATGCAATAGCACTGAAGCGCTTTCCGTGAATTGTTAAAACAGAAAAACTTTTAATTTACCCCGTGACAGTTCCGCAGCCAAAATTGTGAAACGATTTTCGTTTAGTGCCAATCACAATGACCACTTCAATGTGAGCAATTAGCGCGGTTTACTTTTTGTTCTCATTGAGTGCAAACCGTGTCGAATAAAATCCGAATAAAAACCGGATCGTTAAGATAAATTAAATTTCTAAAAAAATAATTTGGTTTTGTTATCTTTATTACAACTTGTTTTATGTTTCATAATATTTCATGCGAGACCAATTTTTTGATCATTTTTAAGATCTCTTGGCTGTAATATAAAAATTATATAAAAATCAATACTTGTACTTGTTTGTCTGCGTCATTTCGCAAATTATTGGAAACGCTCAACAAAATTGAGCAATACTATAACGTAAAATATACTTATGATTTATTTTATTTCAAAGCTTCACACTTAACTGTGTCATATTTTTTATTGTATAGGGGGGCAAACGGGCAGTCGGAGCTACTTTCATGACTATTGACGCCCACAAACATCCGCATAGAGGCTATACAGATGCGCTGCCTTCCTTTCTCCACCCACCTCCATAGGCCACTGGCTACTTACACACCGCACTAAATGCGACAGCACAGCTGTCGCTCCAGTCTCGTGTAAGCGAAAGGTATGTACCTCCCCGGTCGTGGCCGCCTAATTCGGCTACATGCATGCATGCAGCAGGGCACTACCTCTTTCTAAAATCATTCATCGTCTGAGAGACAATCGACACAAAAGAATGAAAACTATAATTGAGAAAATTCTTGTTTATGAGGTTGGTTAAAATGCTGTAAATGCCTATTTGAACTAAAAGTTACATAATCTTTTACATGGCACACCACCCCCGACGCGACAGAGTGCAAGTGTCGTCTCTCGTAAAAACTTCCAACCCGGCACTTGCGTGTCAAGTATGGCTTGTGCCCCCAGTGACACATTGTGTGGTACCCACTTAGCAACATACATATTATTAACTATCTAAATATATATGGCCCCACATGAAGGAATCCAAGTTGGTTAAATTGCAAATCTGCTTTGAAGTTAAATATTATATTATACAATTAATTTCAATAGCTTGGATTCTTTGTAAAATGCCATAAAAAAGTCTCATTGGTATTAGTTTTAAATATGCAGTGTTGGTATAGCTAATTCTTCGCTATGCAATGATTGCGAGGGTATTATATATTAATACATTGATTTGTTATGTTACCCCAACGGTAAAATTATACCCAGCTAAATTAACGTTTTAAGATTACTGCAAGTTTGGGTCGGGTCACTAATAAATCCTCCAACAATCTTGTGGAACCTGGACTTGTGATATTTAATGGGGCAAACATTAGTCACATAAAACTTTGATATAGTGTAGACATTTGGTAACCTAAATCTTTGATATAGGAACTTTACGCATAATATTTGGAAGTGAGTACTATAATTACTATTGTTACTTTAATTACTAAACTAGTACCGGGCAAATAAAGCTAGTTCTAAATAATGGTTCTGTGTTTTCTATTCTGACACGATATCAAAAATGTGCACGAGAGGTAAGAAACGTTTTAACATTATTTATTTGTTAAATGAACATTAAACAATAAACTGAAGTTTAATTACGATGATCTGAAGGTACCTAGTGAATAAATGTACAAATGTTAGAAATAGAAATAGAAATATACTTTATTGTGTACACAAAACATATACAAATAATAAAATATTAAAAGTAATTTTGAGGCAAAATTTTATGCACACAAAAGGCGGTCTTATTGCTTAAGTGCAATTTCTTCCAGACAACCTTGTGCGTGTGAGAGAAAACAGAAAACATACTATTTAGGTAGGAAACAATCAAGGAAAAAAAAAAAAAGAAACCAAAAGAAACAGAATACATAAAAATACGGTAATTACAATATCATCAACTTACAAACTAATTAAAAAAATAATAATAATAATAATAATTTTGACCTAATCAAATAAAAAATACAAAAATATAATTATATAAAATTACACAATATACATACATTCATATTATATACATGCACTTACACATATAAATATATTATATACCTACATACATAATATAGTACAATATAATTAGCACAGATGGAATGGATATGGGAAAATAAATTATATAAATAAATGAGTAAACTCATTGACCGCACACTTCTAAATAATGATTTTTAACAAATTTTTTGAATGATTCTAAATTTTTTGCACGCTTAACTTCCAATGGCAGAGCATTCCACAATATAGTAGCCCTGACAGTAAATTACATATTGTAGTAGCTGTTATGCCAGGCTGGCACATCTAAAAGTAACTTGTCATTAGAGCGAAGATCTTTGGAAGATGGCACTCGAAACGTAAATTTTTCTTTTAGATAGACTGGGACTTTAGGACTATAAAGAATGCCATAAAGCGTCGAGAGAATTCGGGCATGCCGGCGAAGTCGAATAGGCAGCCACTTGAGAACGGTACGAAACTCAGAGACATGGTCATATTTACGCAAGCCAAATATGAACCTGATTGATAGATTTTGGAGCCGCTCAAGTTTATTTAGCTGTCCTTCAGTGAGATTTGTATAGCAGTTATCGGCGTAGTCTATGATCGAGAGGAATAAAGATTTAGCAATTGAGATTTTAGTGGAGATGGGAAGTACAAACTGTAGACGTCTGAGATTGTGCCATGTCGCGTACACTTTTCTACTAACCTCCTTGACTTGGCATGACCAGCTCAAGTTTTCGCCAAGATATACTCCTAAGTATTTGACCATTTTGCAATACGGGACAGTTGTACCATTGACAAGCACGCAAGGCAGGTCATTCCAGTCAATTCGCGAAGTGAGCCCGCGACTCCCAATTACAATTACTTGTGTTTTTATTGGGTTTAAGGTTAAACCATGAATTTCACTCCACGAAGAGATCTCAGTGAGATCAGCATTCAATTCACCTATGGCATCTGATATTCCTTCAAGCGATGTCTGTCTATAAATTAGTAAATCATCTGCATATAGGTGATAAAGAGAGGAAATGGATTTACATATATTATTTATAAAAAGTGCAAAAAGGAGAGGAGATAAGACACCGCCCTGAGGAACACCAGAAGTGATATCAGTCCACTCCGAGAAAGTGTTGTTGATCTGTACCCTCTGTTTTCGACCGTGTAAGTAAACGCGAAACCAGTTATTTGCTGTTGGTGAAATATTAAGGGATAACAAAGTACTCAAGAGAATTTCATGATTTATACTGTTAAAAGCGTTGGTAAAGTCAAGTAATGTTAGTATAGTAAGTTTTTTATGTTCCATACCAAATCGAATATCTTCCGTGACTTTGGTAAGGGCGGTTGTTGTGCTATGACCGGAAGCCGGATTGAAATGGGTTCAAAATATTGTTTTTGGTAATAAATGTCGTCAGCTGCTCATGCACCAATCGCTCCAAAACTTTAGAAAGGAAGGGTAAGATGGAAATAGGACGATAGTCAGACAGAGATGTAGGTTTATGTTTCTTGGGTAATGGGATGACATTAGCTTCCTTCCAGATAGAGGGGAAAATACAAGATTGAAGAGAATAGTTAATTATATGAACTAGTATTGGCGCAATTTTGTCAAGTATGACTGTAATCATTTTTCGACTAACGCTGTCAGTGCCAACTGCATTCGACGGTATGGATAAAACGTTTCTCCTTACATCACTTATTGCGACTTCAACGAAATTGAATTGTGGATAATTTGATATAGTAGGAGTAATGTTGTGTGTAAAGCGGACAAATTGTAATATATAACAACTAGCTGCGCCCTGCGGTTTCACCCGCGTAAATTTCGATCCCGTGGAAAATAGAAAATCATCCCATAGGAACATTTTTTTGGGACAAAACTATCCTATGTGTTAATCCAAGTTACCCTCTATGTATGTGCCAAATTTCATGAAAATCGGTTCAGCCGTTTTTGCGTGAAGGAGTAACAAACAAAGAAACAAATAAACAAAGAAACAAACAAACATACAAACTTTCGCATTTATAATATTAATAGGGTTTGTTCGCTTTACACTAATATCTTATATTATGTATAATATATTATATTATACACGTTGTTTTAATACATTACTAGCTACGTGATTATAAACTCGTAACAACAATACGTTCAATTGTTCATCATAGCTCATGGATATCAGTTCTATGATAAGCTCTTTTGGAGATATTATGTAGTTAGAGTTGGTGTCTATGTTGTATTGCAGCCGAATGAAGCTGGAACATCCAATAACAACTACGCAACATAAAAATTGTAAAAATTACGCGAATCCTAACTTCTGAAGGATCTATGGTATTCAACGTCTAAATATTATTTACTGTTGTCTCATACATTAAGGCAATTAAAATTTTGTATTGCTCATTCGTTCGGAGCTTCTTGGAATATGCATCCAAAGTATGTTTCTCGGTGCCGTAAGTTTCATTTACTTCCATTAGTGGAGCGCAGGAGATGTCCTTTGCTTGTTATTATTACTATGACCTTTTTTTTTCAATTTATATCGACCCCTTGAATACCCCTGAACTTATACAAAATGTAACTAATTGCAAAACTCTTACTTAAAATAAAATATAAAGTGTAAAATAAAAAAATATATTTAATTATAACAACTATATACTTAAAACAAATACTTAGTTAACAGGAATAACAATATTGCGTCCATCAAGGTGATGTGCCTATCCATATTATATGCAATGTCACATACATCATATACACATAAATCACCACACCACATACATCACCATATTTTAAATGCTCAACCATTTCATCATACGATCACCTCTTTATTTTGGTGTGTATTTAAGTAGGGTGAATATTGTTATTAACAAGTTGTCACACTTCAATACCTGTCTGAAATAGTTGTGCCTATAATAAATATTATTATATACCAATATAATATAATCATGAGACTCACGTGTATATTAGGAAGCTCCCGACAGCCAAATACATATATTGTTAAGGATAAATATCAATAACAATGCCATTTATAGGCAAAGTAGTTTGTACGTAATCAAAAGCAGTATTCCTCTATCTGTTCCATCCATCCACTAAGCTCGTATTTCGATGGAAATAGGAGTACCTTGCTAATAGAGTAATATTCTCATCTCTTAGAGCCTGTATAATTATACAATATACATTTATTGGACTTATATAAAAATACATATATCTATATTTTGATATTAGGTAACTTTTATATCGGTCGCTGTGTTTTGTTTTTATATAGTTTTAATATTTTATTGTTAAAAAGGAAATCTTAAAGAAATTAAATTTAGCTATTTAGCCTATTTTTTTCAACAAAATTTATAAAAGTATGCGAGTGTTTTTTATGGTAGGTATAGGGGGCAAAAGAGCAGGCGAGCCATTTTCATATGTGCCAACGTACATAGACATCCGCATAAAGGCTATACTAATGCGCTATACTAATGAAACCTTTCTCCTCCCACCTACATTGGACACCGGAAACTTACACACCGCACGAAACCCGACAGCACAGCTGCCACCTGTCGCTCGCATGTTTTGGCCCCGTTTATATATTTTTCCCCCGTTTGTGTTTTTTGAAGGAGGGTTTATGCCGCTGAATTTATGGCAAATAGAATTCCTTCTCCTCTTTTATTTAACTCCAAAGCATCATTAGTGCTATTTCTATAACTAACATATAGTATTTATATCTTTTAAGATAAATGTGCTATCTTGTTATCCATTCTATACTCATGTATTATGGAGCTGTGGCGAGATAATTTCGTCGCCACTCGTAGCGTTTAAGTAGGTATTAGTATTATATTACTTGTCAACTTGCAGCATTTCTCAAAAAATGATTTTCTTATATCATACAATTAACTAACTCTTTTAACCCAATAGCTGTTCCATAATTTTTTAACATTGAATTTTAGATATTTTTTATGACCGGAAAAATTAGAAACTATTTATCACATTCATTCAAATCTGAAGCTTGCATAGTTTGCATGTCTGATTTTGCATTGCCTAGTATGCCTTATAAAAAAAAAAAACATTTCAAAAATCAAAAGCAATTAAAAGATAATACGATATCTGTCAGCTATTGAACCAGTGCGAGATAAAATATATTTATATTTCGCAGTGACATTGAGTGAAACCTTCCTTTGTTAAGGTAATGGAAAATAAATCCTTAACAGCAGACTTTTTAAAAATAATTTAGATGGAATAAATTAAATTTCATAATAAATTCCGACAAATTGGACGAGTATTCGGTAATGGCCGTTACCCTGCAATACGTCACTTCTTTTATTTGTTTGCCGCTGAATATAATTTATTCATTATGAAAAACGATGTTCCCAGGATTATTTATTTTATTGTGTCTAAGTATGTTGGGCAAGTATTTCTCCGTCTTTAGGGATCCGTAGTAAACGAGGAATATTATTTTATGAATATTTCATGTTCTGGAGACCGTCCATCGTGACGATAAATAATATTTCGTCATTTCTCTCTCGTCTGTCACACAATTAACCGAAGTCGCTTTGAATTTGATTCAACCGCAAAACTGAAGTTTAAGCTATCATTTTGAGCTCTTTGCGACCACAAAGACGTTTAATTTTCCCTCTTAATGCTTCAATAGCCATGGTTTAAAGAGTTCCCAAAAAATAAAGGTATTTGACTGGTGAAAAAAAGGAGCTGTTATTTAATATGTAAATCATACTTTTTAACATTTCTACTGGCAATACTTTCAATGTTGTTTTGTTGTGTGTTGGGCTTTTTTTGTAGATATTATGAGTGCATATAATGTTTTGTCAGTACTTATAAATTTAGTTTCTCCTAAAATTAAATGAGTGTAGTTAAATGGGAAACTGAAAAAAAAAACTAGATTTTTATATACTCTCCATTACTGAGTTGAGAGATTTTAGGTTATGTTTGTTAATTAACTTTATGTTTTTCTTTTTCTTAGTTAAAACTAGCCTGTTCGATCTCAGTTTTTTACTATTTAAGAAATTATATAGAGTGGCTATTGCAAAATCTGGTGCATACCTTTGCCTCAAGGTACAATAATTTGTTGAACATTAATTATTATATGTAATCAAAAATAAATTTACTCAGCACTATACTTTCTTTTGACTTTTATAAAATTTTATGACTGAGTAATACGATAACACCCCCCATATTGTATTTTTTAATTAAGTCAAAGGCTTGTAATGTGTAACTAGTATTACTGTAAACAAAGAGCAAAACTAATATTAGGTACGTTGTGTATGTGCAATTAGTACCAAATACCTTCATAATAAGGATGTATTTGGTCAAGGCTACAATCCCATTGTGCCTGTATTTTATCACGAGTACAATGGTCTGCCTTCTGAATGTTACATCGAGCGAAGTTCGCGAACAATTTCAAAAATTTACCCCCATGAAACAAAACGTAGGCTTGTTAACGAAAGGGGAATAAAAAAGCAAGCCAGGGGAATTAATTAGAAGATCATGAATAATTAAAATAATTGACTGTTTTTATGTGGTTGTTCTTTTACACATTCTATAAGCAATATTTTGGTACTTTTTGTTCATATGATACTGCCGAAGTGAGAGCTACGTTTTACGCGGTTGCAAGTTTCCGGTGGCCTTATTTTAAGTAAAGCATAGCTCAAGTAACATTCATATATTCCTTCCTGATGATCAGTTATCGAAACCGGTCGTATCTAATATATATCTGTAATGTAATTTAAATTAAGAAAAAGTGGAAATAGTATAAACAACCGGCCAAGTGTGAATCGGACTGGAGCACGTACGTTTCCGTACCATTACCTTTAAAAATAATTTAACTCATAGCGTTTGTGTGAACGACAAAGTTGTATTGGCGTTTTTTGAAAATGTTGTGCTTAAAACCAATAATGATACCTCGCTCAAACCAATTTTCGTTATATATCGCATCGCATATATTTTTTTATATTTTTCACTCTCTTAGTTTGAAAGTTAGAAGGGGAACTAATTTTTTTACTTTGCAAGTGTCTATCTTTCAAACATGGCAAACAAAAAAATGGTTTTAGTAGGTATGTTAGTACGGATAACATTTTTTAGATATAATTATATGTACTTATATAGAGTGCCTCCCCATGCATTGTATAATTTATTTATTTTTGCCCCCCCCCCTTTCATTTTATAATAAGAAGTATCATTTATATAAAATTTTGTAATTGACTTATAGTCATTACTAAATACATTTTTAAAATATTTAATTACTTTAAGAGAGTGCCAGAGTGTGAATGGAGGTGGTTAATCATGTCGACTTGACCAGGTGTAGGTGTTTAATATGTATCTATTAGGCGGAAAAATTTCTATGATTCCAAAAGAATGCTGTCTCTCTTGACTAAAGCCGTTTTTATTTTATTTTATTTTATTTTTTGTTTTCATGTAATATTGATTATAAAATGATGAAAATTGGCTACAAGTTTTACACCCTATTGTTCCGATTTTAAGTGTGTACAATTATTGTAGCTGCCTTTATTTATGATTTCTAGTAAGCCCTATTAGTTTTATCGGTAGGTTACGTATTTGATGTCTGTAAATCTGAGGATTTTTAATATCCATGCAGAACAGAAGATTGTAAAAATGTATTACAATCCCATTGCTAAAAATATTTGGTAACTAATACTTTATGTTTACTCAATTCCATAGTTGATATAATGTATTGTCACATCTCGATGAAAAATCATATTATATTTTGATTAAATAATATACTTTTTTAATATTATTTTCACTTTTTATTACTTCAAATCACTTTAATAAAATGTGAATCTGAATCACCTTTTCGAGGTTTCGAAATTCACATTTTTGAACACTTTCTTACTATCTACTTTTTTATAAGTGGGTTTTCACTTTGAAGATGTAGATAGTGAGCCAAAAACTTTGTTTGCGAAGCATTCACATGTCAAGAGCAGCTATACAAGTTTAAATTGGTGAACCTAGCCAGCGACGCCCTGAGGGCCTTTCCGAAATGCCTAAACAATACGCTTTCTGAGATACTACAGCACATTCTATTGTAAGGCTTGTAAAGTATACTAAATTATATTACTACTTAGAAATTAAAGAAAATCTTTGCTAATATCTAGTGAAGCTCGTAAAAATCTATTACAATATCGGTCAAAGTATCTCTAACTTTCTATAATTAGTTTGTTTTATTAACCCAAAAAAATGTGATAAACCAATTCGAAATAATTATAAACTCCAAAAAAATAAAAACATAAAAACGGAACAATACATATACAACACTTTGACGCGACAAAGGAAATAATTTTCCGAACAGTATTTCATAATGAATTTTGTTCAGCGGCAAACAAATAAAAGAAATGATGAATTGCTGGGTAACGGCCATTTCCGAATGCTCATCCAATTTGTCAGAATTTACTATGAACTTTAATTTATTCTACCTAAATTATTTGTGGAAAGTCTGCTGTTAAGGATATATTTCCATTAACTTAACAAAGTAAGGTTTCACTCAATGTCACTGATAAATATAAATAAATTTATCTCGCACCGGCCCACTAGCCAACGGATATTGTGTTACCTTTTAGAAGCTGCTCCGAGGGTGCCATTGCACCATAGGTACTGTTCGGGCTTTTTTGAGAATTGTAGCTATTACATAATATTATCAAATATTTTCATTGAGCGGGGACCACGTTCTAAACAGCATAGCCGCATACTTGATAAGGAATGAAAAAAAAATTAAATACAGTTAAACCTTTTTTTTTTAGTTTTAGGTGTTTGATATAATACCTAAGTAATAAGTATATTAACTTGTGAGAGTCTTCTATTTTTATCCATAATCTAAGAACAATAAAGCCGAAGAACCGAAGTGATGATGACGATTTCTCGCATACGGCAATGGTAGTCAGACGTCTCTTCTCGCAATTTTACCCACAGCGTCCGTCCGCACGTTAAAGTAGGAGAGAATAAGAGTTTTAAAGGATGAGCGCCAATTTTCAGTAATAACCAAAGCTTTTCTCGTGTTAAACAATTGCAATATTATATAGATAATTCAACTTAGATTAGTTTCATTTATCACTTAACTAACTAAAGGGCGTCCCGAGACTCACCCGCTTTTTTATGTGTTTTTGAAGGGATCTATCCCTTTAAGCTTCTTAGTCCCATACGTAGTGCGAATGAGGCATCACGATCTAGACTTAATTTGTCTATATTAATTAATTATATGCATAAACTAGCTTCCGCCCGCGACTCCGTCCGCGCGGATGTCGGTCTTCGCGTGGATGGATTTATTTTTTTTCTACGTATTTTTTCAGGATAAAAATCATCTCATTTTATGCCTAGGATAATAAAGTATAATTGTACCAAGTTTCATCAAAATCGAACCGCTAGTTTTCACGTGATGCCTGAACATACAGACAGACAGACAAAAATTTTTTTAATCGCATATTTGGGTTTGGTATCGATCCAGTAACACCCCCTGCTATTTATTTTTTCAATATTTTCAATGTACAGAATTGACCCTTCTACAGAATTATTATATGTATAGATGATACAGGCATACATACGCGAATTGCATTTTTTTCTGTTGCATCCATGGTCAAATAAAATATGTATTTTTTTACAGTTTCCACTTTTTGTTAATTCATATCACAATACACACACAATTACATAGAATAATGAGATTTTAATTAATAAAAGGAGGAAATAGTATTAAAAAGTATCTCATTAAATCAAAATATAATATAAATTTCCATCAAGAAGTGACAATACATTCCATCAACTATATATTTTTAGAACACGCAATGAAAATTAATTTTGAATTTGTTCGAAAGTCGTGAATTCGCCATCAAAAACTTATAGAATATAACTTAGGAATAATCTGGATAAAAAACTGTATTTAAATGGATTACCGTTTACACAGTAAAAGCAAACATAGTCGTTAAATCATTAAAGCGATCCAAACTCAATTACTACGGTTTATTTTAGCCTAATGGGAAAGAGCTTTACTTTATTGCGATGAGCTGATTTAATTCGTTCAGCATACGGTATTTTTCCTAACCCGGTAGGGCGCAGAGATTTGTTTTTATTGTTCAAAATAAAATATATCATCTAATCTGTTAATCAGTACGAGATACTTGCGTTACCTAATGGGGTAGGCAAAAAGAACGGATTGCTACATGATACTTAACTTTTATTAAAGATATTGCAAAAAGAGACGGGACTTTGGATACATTCACATAACAAGGGCGTATAGAAACAAGTTCGGAAATGATATTGTGCCGAAATTAGATTTTGTTTTATCTGGTTTAATGCAAAAACTTTTTGTTCTATTCGCATGTGATACAAATTTTTGGCATAAACTTGTCATTTACAAATGCATTTATTTTATAAAGACAATATTATAGTACTTAATCAACATATATTAATAAAAGAGGTAAGATAGTCAAATGGACAAGGTACGAGCCGGGAGCGGGGAGTTACCTCTCACTGAAGCCGGGGACTCATGGGTGGGATGGGGTGATGAAGGGTTACGCGTCTGCATAACCATTAATCGTATGGATGTAAACGGTCTTCGGTAGTCAAATGGCTTTGATTGCTCGTCTAAAATAATATACATCTTGTGATTATATATTTATTTATCTACATTAATGTTGTAACATTCTACTTATTTTTTTTTTTTTTAGATAGAAATTACGCTATGGACTGAAGATCAGTGCAACTTCATCGATATGAGAGGTGAACTCACCTGGAGCGTCGAACCTCTGTACTTGTGGTCGATAGGGGGACAGACCCCCCCTTCTTTCCCAGACTAATGGGAGAAGGCAAACCGGACTTATTGCGATTAATAGGTTATACTATTATTATCGTGGCCGAGGACAGCGGGTGTCCTCAACTCCCCACCTTTAACGGAGGGGAGCAGCTCGCGCGCGGCAGCTAAAAAGTGGCCGACACGGGTCCGGGTCACGGGCTTGAAGACCTCTATGAGCTATCTTGACTGGGGGGCCCGGACCCCCCTTCCACCACTGGCGGGTGGTACGACTCGCGCGCGGGTGTCGTGGTTAACCTAACCGGTTCGGCGGTTTGATTTGAGCTCTGCAAAAGAGCACTGGCATTATTCCCTGAGACTAAACTAACATCGTCGTTCTGGCTTACCGGAGCCGAACGTGTGTGCTGTTGTCTGTCAGGGTGAAGTTGTGGTCGGAACTAGTTAACAGTAAAATAAGGACCCTTGCAAAATATCTCTCGGTAAAGATCCCCCAAAAAATAATAATATCTCTTAAATATTGACTATAAGATAACATAAATATGAATTATGTAGAGTGTTTTTTGTCATTAATTTTCCACTAATAACACAATATCATGGACATGTTATTAATAAATAATTTCTTTATCAAAGTTTTGTAAACGTCAATTAATGAGTTCTTGCAGTAAGCCGACAGTACATTCATCATGCTCCCGTTAGGTCTTAAAATATTAATTATAATATTATAGAAATATCCCATTACTTTTATAGTATCAATTAGTAAAAATGACAGCAGAAGTAAATTGCGTGCGAACGAAAAACTTATGCACATACTTCTACACCTCCACAAATATTAAAATTTATGTGTAATAATCGTGAAGCGACAAATGGAGTCGATAAAATACCACTTTTATAGAGCCAAGTCATCGGTATACCGAGGAAAAATGAATTATATGCATAAATAAAATATCAGCAGAATATTTTATTTAAAAGTTGGCAGACAAATAAACATTCTCCCGTGGCTGTTTATCGCCGAGCATAAATATTCCAAGCTGCAGACGAAGACAACAGTGCTGCCAACTTGGAAAAGAAAATGTGGACGTGACAAATCTGTACAAAATACAAGTTGCATATAATGTCTTTGCATATCAGTCGGCAAGTTAAACTATTTGTACTACAAAAATTTTGTTTGTTGGTAAGCAACTTTCAACTGTTTGTTCTTCTGGCGATAGAAATAGTCAATCTACGAAATCTGAAAACTGTTTCTGAATGTAGAATGTTTAGAGTTACGGTGTTTAGTATTTGACAGTAGGTCTTGTCCTGGCATATATTTTGGAATAAATATATTTTTTATGAGATTATATTTAAGTACGCGTTATATCCGGTTGTATTTTTTTTATAGTATAAGATGACAAACGAGCAATCGGAGGAATCGGAGACGCCCATAGACATTCGCATAGAAGATGATGCGTTGCCCTCTTTTCTCCTCCTGTCTCCATGGGCCACCGGCTACTTATACACAGCACGAAACGTGACAGCACAGCTGTCACTTTACGCCGTTTTTGTGTAAGCGAGAGGTACCGCCCCGGTCGAGCAGGCCAAATTCGGCTGGATGCATGCAGTGTGGCACTACATCTTATTATTATTATCTACATACAATTCTAAGCTGTTCGTGTAAACTCAGCATTGTTTCGAATAATATTCTGTACACCGTGTAGAGCGCACATTTAGATTTTAGACAATAGACACAAATTAACAGTGTCACTTGATAACGACAATTCTTTGTACCGGCGATTTCATTTGACAAACGTGGCTTAATTTGTTGGAATTAATTAAATTTAAAAGGTGAATCCTGACAAAAGTTAACAATCTCTAGGAAGTGAATACAATTAGATGTCGACAATCAAAATTAATTATAGCGCAAATTCTGTACCCGTGATTATTAGATAATAGCTAGTTATGAGATGATAGCTATGCTACTATCGATAGTGTGGTAATAGCGAGAAGATCCATAGTATCGATAGTATTGGTACCATCGTTAATACTATTGGTTGTATCGATAAAAGAGCTGTAAACAAAGTAATTTGCAAATTATGTCAGCATGAATTCAAAAATAGTAATAACGTTCAACCTGATCAGATAACATGTTCACTTTCGCAGAAGGAGACATTTGTAGACGACGAGACCATACCTAACCATAAACGTACTTAAGATCTTCTTCGTAGCTACTTACTAAATAAAAGATACTATGAGAAAACCAAGCAGTCACATCACTCTGAAGATTAAAAAACAAGATAATGAATTTTAGTTGACTAAGCCCTCTGTTTATAAACTTTTCGAGAAGTAAAGCTTTCTCGTGATTAGATTTTTTTCAAAATTTTGGCGCCTAATTATAATTTTTGCATTTTTTTCGTTACATTACTTTGTATATTTCCAGTTTAAGTTTGAATTACTCTTTTTTAACTTTGGAAATTGCAATATATAAACTGAACCAATGACACGAAATGACTTTACAGTTCTATACAACTGAAAGAAATAACACGAAGGGGAAACGTTCAATTAATAGCAATCACAAAAGTTTATGGGTAACGATTATTTTTATTGGACATGTTTAATTAAAATTAACAATGAAATGGAAAATGGGAAATACTGGAATAGGTGAAATAAAAGTAATCGTTAACTATAAAAGTTTCTAATTGCCATTTATAAACTTAATTGAATCAAATCACTTTGTATTTCATAATACAATTGGCATGATTAAAAGAAAAAGGTTTGGAGTAAACCATGACTAACAACGCTTTTAGTGAAATTGGCCTGAACTTTATTGGAAGGGGACTTGTAATTACATTTCGAATGTTAAATGGCACCTGGTATTATTTCTGGATTTTCAATCTATGAAATTGAATATCTGGATCTGAACTTGAACAAAATATGATCCTTGTTGACTTTTATTTTGCGAATAAAATATTTACGTAGGTAATTGTAACATGAAAACGCATTATTGTAATAAAGAATTACATATATCACACGATGCAAGCTACAAGACCAAGCCAATTTCAATGAATGAAAGAAAAAAATTATCCTTCTAAAGCTATTTGAATTCAATTAAGTATTACTACATTTTTTAATGTAACATTGAGTACGTATTCATTTTAGCAAGAAGTAGTGCAATTGACGTTTTGTATCTGAAACGACTATAAAGATATTAAGGAAAGTAGGATAAAATACTTAAAACTGTCCCGTCCTTTAAAAACGGGACAGTTTCAAGTATTTTATCTTCATTGTGAATTGAATAACTTGACGACCAAGGTGTCTTATAACTTTTTCTACTGCAAAATGTTTCATCCTTTCACTTGAGCCTGAAGAAGTTACCCAGATATTTTCTATTGAATGTGATTGTAATTTACATTTTTAGATTTCCTTAACGCAAAAGCAAAGTCGGAACCTTTTATTATACACCAATGATTTATTTTATTATTTATTTATTTATTTATTATTATCAAAAACATTCTGTTTACAATTTTGCTTTGTGTAGTGTCCCGCAAAACTGTTTGCATAGTTTGTCTGATGAAAACACATTTACTCAAATACATACATTTATCAGCAACTCACCCACACTATTACAGAGATCGACTAAAAAGAATACGATTCTATAAATACAATGCCTTATATATGACTCAAATCTATTAATAGTAAGATGACTGAGCACAATAAACACAAATGTATGATTGATTCATAAATTAAAAAATCATAAATTCAGCATCTTTTCAAAAAGACGTCACGTTATGTCACAAGATGTATTTGTATGTTTGTATTTCTATAGAGGTAGTGCCATATTGCAAAGTAGCCAATTGAGTCGGCATTACCGAGGAGTACAGGTACTGTACGCTACGCTACTACGCTACAGGTACTGTACGCTCAGACGTGACCAAAAAGTGACTGCTATTTTGTCCTAGTACGTTTTTAACAGCACCTAAGTGGTACTGTTAAAAATGTACCTGCGGATGTGCATTTTATGAGCGTCGTGGATTATGCGATAAATTATAATAAGAAAGAATAGAAAGCAAAAATAATAATATATTTCCTTTCTCTACACATCTCAATGACGTATGCAAGCGAACCAAAGTAGCAAAATTTTGGTCTAAATCGAACTTTCCACAAGATCGAACCGAAATGAACGTCACAAGATCTTAATCTATATTGGCAGGCGCTCTGTGACATCGATGTCTCCCCATTTGTTTTGTTTTTATTTAAGCTCATTTGTTTTGTTAGAAAAGCCATCAAGGGACGTAATCAAGTAAGAAATTGGTGATTTCGGCCCATTCTATTTACTGGGGGCACCCGACGATTTAGTATCACATGGAGCCATTTTGTTATATATTTTTATTGTTCTTTAGTAGTCAAATATAATGTTTTGAAAGGTTTCCATAATTTTATTCCTAAGAAGACTATAAGCAGGTTACTATAAAAACTGAAATGAAGTATATTAAATTAAAGCATAATATTGAGCCCTTACGTTTAATAACTAACGTTACAAGACGTAACGGATATTAATAAGAGATGTCTGTAAATATTCTGTACAATTTAAGAACATCGTCTTCACTCCAATTTCCTATACTATATTATGTCGAATTTGTAGATTTTAAGTGTGTAGTGAATTGGCAAAATGGCATTTGAGATCATGTTGTGATGTTATAAACCTGGCAAGACGGACGGGAATTCTAAAAATGAACTATATATAGGTACCTACGATAGTGATTTAGAATACTCAAAGTATCTAACAGATATCTTTGTAAAAAAGCGATATATTGTTACGCTAACAACATCCCACAGGATATATTACATTTGAGACTATACATTTCGTTTAGTTGAATAAATGAATAATAAAAAGCATTTTGTATGATAGTAATAAAAAGCCATGTAAGGGAAAAAGGAAATAAAAATCATTTTAACTCAGTTCTCACCCCCAGGGAAATCATTTAAAGGAACAGGAGCGAATATAACAACTTTATGATTTGTTGTTTCTTTTGTTACGACAAAAAAACTTGGGGCGTATAACACTGTGATTTGTATTTTAATATCATCTATGTAGACCTAATAAAACCTTTCTTGTCTAGTAACATAGTATAAAACAAAGTCGATTTTCGTCGTCTGTATGCTTAGACCTTTAAAATTACGCAACAGATTTTGTTGGGGGTTTTTTATTAGATAGAGCGATTCAAGAGGAAGGTGTGTGTTCGATGTATAATAACATCGAATTTCAAAACAATCAAAATCGAACTCAAAATCTAGTTTATTAATATAAGAGATATTTATCTAATATATAAAATTCTCGTGTCACAGTTTTCGTTACCATACTCCTCCGAAATGGCTTCACCGACTCTCATGAAATTTTGTGAGAATATTGAGTAGGTCTTAGAATCGGCCAACATCTATTTTTCATCTCGATATTCCCACGGGATCGAAAGTTACGCGGGTGAAACCGCGGGGCGCAGCTAGTTATTATACAGGGTTATTTTTTGGTCACCGGCCAAATTTTAAAATAAGGAAGTAAACATCATTTCAAGGGTGTGTATTAATTTTAACGTCTTATTACAAATATTTTGTCATCTAAACATCGATTTGAAACGGTCCCATAATATACGATTATTAGCATTGTGCATTAGCACCCGAAGAGTGCGTTGACC
>LUGF01025843.1:34300-65371 GCA_001625245.1 Calycopis cecrops
TTCATCTTAAGACTGTTACGTTTTATGGTTCCTACCTTACAAGGTAATATTGTTCGTTACGCCTTATATAAAACTTGGTTTGTTTAAGACGCTATTAGCTGGCAAAAGGAGAGTTTTATATTTATGTTTATGAGTTATTATATTTTTATAATTGCTTTTTTCGCGACTTGATCGCTGTAAATAAAGAGAGATTTTGTCATCTTTAACTATGAAATCTTGCACCAAACACTACACTTTTTTATGCTATTCCATTTTTTATTAATTTAAATTACATTAATTACGACCGGTTTCGGTATCAGGTTTCCCTTCAAAACTATAATATAGTTAGATATATTTTACGCAAATATTTATTTGTGTGTGTTTAGTTGTTAAGGTAGATTAGATTATTTATTAGATGTACATAGATTTATTTACCAAACACTGCAGCGTTTGGTAAATATATCTATGTAGCATAGTTTAAACGCAGGCATAACTTTCAGCCAGTACAAATGGTAACACTAAAAACTAATAGTATGAACAACAATAAAATGTGTCGCACAACGTAAATTCAGAGACCGCTTTAAAGCTATTATTTTTGAGTAATAAATTCACAAAATAAAACTAGGCGCTTGTTGGCTTGATTGGCTGGAAAATTAAGACTGTAACCGATCATAGGTCATAGACTAAATAAAAAGTATTATTTAGTCTATGTCATAGGTAACATGGTTACATGAAATTGTGTTTTGCTTGATTAAAACTTAGAAAGACTTACTCTTTCTACACATTTTTAAAAAGGGTCGCAAGACGTGATCTTCGATACTGGAGACACTTAAGTTGCAGCGATAGGAAAGTGTTGTGATCCAAGCTCGATAATAAGTACAAATTTGAAAACAAAATGGCTGCACAATCTATTATATTACATGTAAAACATAGTTTTTTATTATTTTTTTCTTATAGTTGGAAAATATTATCAAGATGGGATCTTATAACTTTCGAAATACGAAGCTTTGTGGCCGGGATCGAGAAGCTGGAACGTGACCTCTTTTGATTACGTCAATAATACCTCAAATGTCCATGAAAACGAATGCAATAAAAGAAAAACATTTTTGTAGAAAAAATAGAGTTACACAATAATAATTTTTTTTATTTAAAAGTTTTTATCAATTAAACTGTAAATAGTAAGCTTTTATACCAAATAAATTGTTTGGTGTCGTTATAAGGGGACAGTAAAGGTTTTATTGAATATTATTTTTATAGAGCGCCAAAGGACAGTCGTAAGCCAGTTACAACCATAACGTCATCGTGTTTGGTTTATCCTTTATGTCTTAGTAATTCAACTATGTGTGTTATTGATGTATAATATTTCACAAACAAATAAGAAATTAAACTTTAATGCTTTTTAACACCATTTACATCGCGTGTCGGTAATGACACACACACAGTTATTATTTAGATCTAGCTTTTTGTGCAGTTTAGTAATTAAGTGACAATAGATTATATAGCTATGAAATCCTATGTCCAAGGCCCCTAAGGCTTAATCCAAAAAAATATCTACTCTATATTAAAGTTTTATGTGACTAATACCAAACCCCATTAAATTTCACAAGGCCAGGTTAAAAAAGATTGTTCGATTTATAACCCGACCCAAACTTGCAATAATCTTAAAACGTAATTGAACTGTGATTGGGTATAATTTTATTGCCGGAGTAACAGAGTAAAGTCTTGTACTAATACCATCGATACCTTTATCGTGCATATTTTATACTAATAGACATGAGCCCCTTTCGTGAGAGTTTTTATACAGATTTGCTTTCAAAGCATATTTCTAATTTAACAAACTTGTATTCCTTCATGTGAGACTATCTAGCTAGTGAATATTATGTAGTTTGCTTGGAACACAGGCGACACTTGACACGCAAGTGCCGGGTCGGGAGTTTTTACAAGAGACGACACTTACAGCCCTCTGTCGCGTCGGGGGTGGTGTGCCATGTAAAGGGTAAAGTTACTTTGAGTCCAAATTGGTATGATATACTAGATATGTACAGTAGATATGATATAGATATGTAGTAAGTGAGAATATTTAAAAAAATAATAATATTTTTTTAAACAAAATACCCTGCTTCAAATGCAAGCTGAAACGATAGAGGTGCAATTAATTTGCCTGTAACTTTTACTAAGAAGATCAGGGATTAAAGAGAACTTATCACTTTTTGTTGACAAAACCAGATATTTGAGGGCGAAATAATTATAATAATAGTGATTAGTTTGTAGATAGTAGTAGTAGTAGTTGATTAGTAGTAGAAATACTAGCTGTGCCCTGTGGTTTCAATCGCGGTACTGCAGCGTACTCTGCCGGGTTTGTTCGTGAATCTAAACCAAAATCCCCTTTGACACACAAAAAAATTCGTCAAAATCGGTCAAAAACTATTCACTATTATTATTATCTTTTTAACCTCAAATATCTTGTTTTGTTGAAGTAATGAGGTCTCTTTCATCCCTGATCTTCTTAGTACGAGTAACAGGCGAAAATTAATTGCACCTATATCGTTTCAGCTCCAAATGTAGAGTAGAGTATTTTGTCACTTGAAAGCGATTCCATACGCTTCATGAGGCAATATATCTGTAGTAATTATTATTTCGATATTGTGTTCGCCATATTACATGGAATGCAAAATGTATTTTTCCCAACTGCGAATTCCTTTTGTTATGATAATGAGGTTGAATTCGCCGCTGAGGTCCCTGTTGCATATTAATGCATATTCAAATCTCTTAACATTATTATAATATAAAATCGTAGGTAAGCTTTGGTCATGTTTTAAATTGCAGGAAACTTTTTAATTTAATTTTATTTTTTTATCGAAAAAGAGAAAAAAGCGTTGCTCGTGCGACATGGTTTCATTACCTTTATGGATAAAGTTTGAACAAGCGCGAGGCCATTTCGTAGCTTTGTTCAAATTTTTTTTCAATTATCACAATTTAACAGATTTTTAATCTCTAATAATTGAGAATAACGTTATGTTAGAATTTTTTTTTGGGTGACGTGAAAAATCTTATTTACGCTCAGTCACTAGGCCTGGGTGGGTTCCAGTGGGTGGGTTGGGGTTGCTGCATTCAATACAAATTCAATGGTAGATTTTTATCATCATATCATATCACAGCTGCCGCTTTGAAGAGGGGAATTTCCACAAGAAACTTATACATGTCTCCATATTAAATTTGATTATTATTTAACACCATAAGAAAGGGAATAGAAATATTGACGATAAAGATACTGTTGTAAATACTTCGTGCGTGCCGCAGGTAGATTACATAGAGTTAATATAAACTATGTAAGCTACAAGCATGTTTGGTAGAATATTGAGAGACTATGTAAACAAAAAATTTTTGTATTAAACATACATGCATCATTATTGTTATCTTTCTATATCCTTTATCTAAATTCTAAACATCAACATATTGTCTTGTTCGCTAAATAAACGTTTCTTTTTTATACGCTATACTCTAGAAACGGTACTGTAGTGTGTCTAGCACTACGTTAGCATAGGAATATAAATTAAGGTTTATATTATAGAAACTATTTGAATGAAAGAATAGAACCTCCGCAATAGGTAAGCTTTTTATTAAAAAGATAGATTTAAATTTAAACTTATAAACTAAGAATTCGTTCTAGGATTGTCTACTTTGACAATGAAAGATTTTCATTACAATATTATTACTCAAGAAGACCTCGAGCCGAGAACCCTGAGGCTTAGGAGGTATTATATGTGTGGTTCTATGTAAACTAAAGACTCAATAAACGATATTTATTCATCAAGTGTATCATTATAACCAAAGAGTGAAGTAACTAGTGTTCAGCCAGATGGCAAAGATTTAATCATAAGTCTGTAGTAAGCAATCACAGGATACTAGAGTAAGTAGACTTGCTCTAAAGACGCCCCCATAAGATATCAAGGGAGAGCTCTACAAGCAGAGCTCTACAGTACAATAAATGGAGTAAATATTATGAGATTAATACTCAGTGACAATCAATTCCTATATTACGTAAATCTGAAGTCTCTGTAGAATAAAATATTTTTTTTATAGTATATGGAGGCAAACGAGCACTGGGAGCCATTTTCATGACTACCGGCGCCCACAGACACCCGCCTTGAGATTATACAGATGCGTTGTCCTCCTTCATACTCATCCCTTAATTGACCACCGGCTGCTTACAAACCGCACGAAGCGCGACATCACAGCTGTCACGCTGGTTTCATGTATTGTATTCGCCAGTTGACTGAGTACTGCATGTATCTATGATTTACATGCAGTACTTTTTTATTATTTTTTTACAAAATTGCCAAACGTTCATTGAAATTCATAAAACATATCATTATTTACTCATGTTCTTTCAAGATATTTTCCCCTTGAAGAAATAAAATGTAAAAATTATTTAAAAGTAAAACACAAGGACCGATGTAAATACTTAATGTAAAATACCTTTTCATTCTTACAAAAGTCCGATAGATCTATTCTCTACGGGATCAAAGAGCTGAAGGATATTACTCTATTAGCAAGGTGGGATCCTATTAATATTGAAATAAGAAGCTTAGTGGATTGGATGGAACAGATAAAGGATGACCTCTTTTCACTAGATATGTACAGATCACACTTTGGTGGACGCAGTTTTGTTGTTCCTGTTAATTTGAACTTGTTTGTTTTGATATAAAGTGCAATGAAATAGTAAAAAAGTGTGTATTTATACCACACTACTAAAGCAAAACTTAATTATGGATTTTCATTACCGTAGTTACAATGACATAACATGTCATGATATTTATTTTTAAATACAAATAAGATATATTCATGAGCAGCCAAGTATCCCTTGTTATTGGATGAATATTCGAGATGTCTATATTCAAAAGTCAAGTACGTAGTGGTCTTGTCAATGAATTTAGAGGTCTTTTTGTAGTACTGGGCCCAAGAGCTTTTGAAATCTAAAATATCATCTGACTTAACACTTGTTACGACAAAGCCTGTCTTCTTGGTACCGGAGATCATTGTGTTATATTCATCTGGAGTGTATATTCTCTCTACTCTTTTTATCAGTCTCTTAGCATTACCAAAGTTTCTATCATATTGTAGAAATAGTGTCCCCTTATGGGGAAGTATTGATAGATTTTTTGAAGCGACCTAGAGTAATGAGGGTCAAGAAGAATCTTAGTAAGGTGTTATTCCTGTTCTGGCCACCGCAGGCGTCACTGAAAACATGGCGCTCCTTTATAGCCGGATTCATGTTTTGAATGGCCTTCCATGTTCCAAACAACATGTATAATCATGCAAAAAAAACAGCTCTAATACAATGCTATAAGGGTGGAAATAGTTTGTATAGTAATTCGTCGCATCAGTTTTCAGAAAGGAATAGGTACTAGAGTTATTTCTTTCTCAAAACTTATAGATATTTTGACCGCTAGTATTTCGTGTACAGTGCAGTTTTCATTTCTCTCTTGATACTAATCGATGAGACTACTCACAATGAAGACTTTCTCGAACTGAAGTCATTTTGGGTAAGAGTGGCGCTTATTTCCTTCTCAAAAGTTATGGTTCAATTTAAGAACTGATCAATGAACTTGACATCAATTTAGATATAACGTCCTTAGACGGCAAAGGCTGAAACCAAGATATTTATAATTATTTGAATTTGCCTCTTATTTTACACTTTTCATTACCGGACTGGAATTGGCGTATCATGCGTATTATACCGTCCCGTTACCAATTGAACTAAAATTAATGAAGCATTTTTTGTTTTTCTGTTCGGTTCTATTTGTCTCACTGAAACTGGGTACGATCTAGTCTACTAACTTCAGGCACCTTAATCATAGAATAGCTGTACTTTACGTGAACCCATTACGCATAATAAAGTATAATGTTATTAATTAGTCTGTTGTGACACTTAATCCAGCTTTCACAGCGTTGGATAAATGTCTCTCTTCTATTACATCACTTGTTATTTTGGTGTTTAATCCGAGCGTGAAAGATGATAAGACCATATATTATTTGAGAACATAAAACGAGTCTGAATTCAGTAAATTTCGTATTAAGTTAATTTTCTGTACAAAACTAAAACATCCAGGTTTGGAAGAGGTAGTGCCATGATGCATAGGAGGAGGTGCATGACAGTACATCCTTCTATGCAACGGAATTGGGCCGGCACGACCGGGGAAGTACCTCTCGCTCACTTTGAACCGGCGTATAGTGACAGCGTCGTTGCGCGTTTCGTGCGGTTTGTGAATAGCCGGTGGCCCATTGGTGGGATGATAGGAGGGCAACGCATCTGCGTAACAATCATGCGAATGTCCATAGGCGTCGGTAGTCATCAAAAGGCTGCGATTGCTCGTTTGCCTCCTTAAGCTTTAAAAAAAACCATTGTGTTTCCAAAACTAGAACATTATATTATGCAGGTTGAAATACCCATAGAACTTGATAAAGGTAAATTATAGTTGATGTGCGAGGCCAAAAACTGCCAAATCTGGTGTGTATCTCCCAGTGGGCGTTATTTAATAATTTCGGATGTTCTCTAAAGAACGTAGTTTGCTACCAACTTAGTTAATTGAAATGAAAGTGTAGATACGAAATGTGTAATGTAAATGAAAGTGTGAATGTGTAGTGAACCGGAACACGCGCCGGGTAAAGCCTGGTCTGGTGCGTTGTATAAGACATAGACAGACTACATCTTAAAATGAAAAATGCATCCGACAATGCAATTATTGCTTTAACATATAGACGGTACAGAAACTATTGCAATAGCCTTTTAAAAAAGAAAAAGGGCAAGATCTGTATCGCTTATTTTGAAATTATGTTTTTAATGTGTCGTCATTAAATTTGTTACACTTATAAAGTAAGTAAATCTAAATATTTAGAAGTAATTATTTTAATTTTAAAAGTTCGTAAAAAGGCTTTTTTATTGTTTTTTCAAAACTTGCCATATGTAAAATAAAAAATTATTGGAAAAAAGCTATTATATAGGCTATTATTAAGTGTTTAGTTATTTAGATTTTTTGCCTGTATTTATGAGTATTTTTAATAATTAAAATACAATACTTCCATTTATTTAAGCATGGATTATGCAAAAAACTATTTTATAAATAATTTGTTCATGATTATTTGACATGGCAACAATTGATATTGACAACTATCATAGATCAAATCATATGTCATTATCTGTAGGTACCTACTAGGTAAGTGTCAAAACTGTCAATCAAATGCCTGAGAAATGAATTTACAAAGTAAATTAAAAACATTAATAACTTATGAATGCTAACATTTATTAATTTAATAATTTAAAGTGTGGTTATCGGTGATATAATGTACCAAATACATACTACTTTAAGCGCTTACGTGCTTATGAATTGCTTATGAATTTGTGATACGGGAGTCCCATACAATCCTGCCGTTATTCTTTAAATCGCAACATGAATCAAATGAATTACAAAAGGCAGGGAAAAATACTAAACTGATTTGGAAATTTATAAAAAGAAAAACCTTTAAGTCAAAACCTCCCTCAGCACCTTACGATTTATTGCCAACAGATATAAACCCATCCGATGCAATGAATAGAATTAATAACTATTTTGCACACATTGGCAATATTCCTATACCTTGCCAAGGCTTTCGATAGCATTTCTTGTTCTATACTATTAAATAAGCTTGAAACCCTTGGTATAAGAGGTACCTACTCAACTACTACATTTTGCAGATTATCTTAGTGATCGTCAGCAGGCTGTAAAAATCGGCCAGTATACAAGCTCAGAAATTGCAAATAGCTGCTACGGTATTCCTTAAGGCAGCGTCTTGGGAAGTACCCTATTCCTGATAAATATTAATGATCTCTGCAGTTCGACCCTGTAAAATGGTATTATAATATCGTACGCCGATGGTACCGCACTCTTATTCACAGCTAAATCGAAAGATGAAGTATTTAAATACGCTCAGAAAGGTTTTAATTTTGTTACGAAATGGCTTCAGAATAATCTGTTAACTCTAAATACCGATAAAACAAAATACATTTTATTTACAATGAGAAACATTAATAAAACGACCATTAACCTAAACATATATGCACACAACTGTAACACCGCTGACAATGCATGTACAATGTACATGTCCCACTTTAATGAAAATTAACAACATAAAATACCTCGGTGTGACGATTGACACAAATCTGATCTTTCGTAATCATATCGAATTGCTTTGTACACGAGTACGAAAACTAATCTATATATTTAAGAATTTACGCGCAATAGCTAGCTTTAAATTAATTAAACAAATATACTTGGCTCTATGTCAATCTATTCTCACATATTGCATAACTTCCTGGGGCGGAGCTGCAAGTACAATCTTGCTCCCGCTAGAACGTGCCCAAAGAGCAATCCTAAAGGTTGCTACATTTCGGCCAATTAAGTTTCCTACGCACCAACTCCACATAGCATGTAAGGTACTAACAGTACGGCAACTATTTATATTACACATCATTCTATACCATCATACTAAACTACCCATACCCGTAACACCTTTGGACAAGAGACGAAAATATGAAGTTTGCACAAACACCCAAACTAGACATGCTTTTGTAAATAGATTTTATGTGTTTTTAGGACCTTTCTTATACAACAAATTTAATAAAATGCTGAACATTCATAAATTGAGTTACAGGAATTGTAAAGTTTTAATATCAAAATATTTGGAGGAGCTAAATTACACAGAAACGGAAAAACTGCTAGAAATTTTGAAGTAATGATACTAGCTAATTATTTATCATAAGTTGTATTTTCTTAGCTGTAGATTGATTACATTTACCTACTGTTTATATCCATAATTCACCCTTACCCTTACCTCCTTTTACTAACAGCGCTGGCAAGTGCTAGCCTGAGATACAGGTTTACTTAAACCTAGTTCAGGTAGACGCTACAAAATACAAATAAATTAGATATTATATTTCACTGGCGTGTCAAAATAACTTTTTATTTAGGTATTAAGTATAAGTTTTTGTCCTTCATTATCACTACAATATTAATAACAACAAAAATTGTAAAAACTTATTGTAATTTTTATCAATAAACTATTTCTATTTCTAAAAAGCTAGTAACATATTATTCTAAGCATTATAAAGTCAAGTCTGTACGCTGGTTGACCATCGATCAGAATATACTTACAATAATATTTGACGTAAGAGACAAGTTATCACTTCATTTTCGGTTCAAAATTAGAATGTTTATCGCGCAACGTGGATTCAATATTGTTAATAATTGACTTTAATAAAATTTACTAACATTAAACTCGGACAAAACTAACTTTAAAAGATTTTCGATGTGCGAACTAAATACATACACGATTTGAACTCAAAATTGCATGCTAATTGTTGTAAAGACTGTATAGTGCTGGTTATTTATAATTCATTATCAATATGTATTATAATAAATATGTCTATGGTGTGTAAATAAACACAAATATGAAAAAGATTGAAAGTAAAATTTAAAGAAATTACAGATATTGGATGTCAAAAGGCCTTATGATTTCTTATTAAAGAAAATGTTGGTTTATTATTTTATTATGTCGTTGGGTACGATTGTTGGTTGTCGTTGACAGTAAATCTTTCCTAAAATAACTGTTTAGTTTTGTTACTCTAGATGGTTATTTATCTTTTAATTTAACAATGTTTTGTATTTTTTGTAGCATCAATAGAAATACGTCACCTGTGGAAATTTCACTTGTCTAACTATCAAGGTTCAGGAGGCAGTGATAGTCTGACAGACAGTGGGGTCTTAATAATAGGGTCCCGTTTTTGCTCCGCCTGAATTATATCTCATTGATCGATTAAATTTCAAGCCATATAACTTGAGAAATGTTTGTTTGATAAGATCAATACACCAAAGGGTTCAAAAGATCCCCTCGGGTAACAAGCTGTGGTCATTACAATAAGGCGGCCTCCAACTTTACTTCCGTGGTTCGGATAAATTTCTTACTTAAGGTACGAGCACTCTGTGTAGTGGAATATTATATTACTTGTTGTGTAATGTTATTATTAAGTACTAGCTTCCGCCCGCGGCTTCGCCCGCGTAGATTTCGGACTTCAAAAAATATTCAAAATTTTAACTTATTATGTTATTCTGATATGAAAGCTATATTAATGTAAAGTTTCATGAAAATCCGTCCAGTAGTTTCGGAGATTAGCCCGAATAAACGAACAAACAGACTAACAAAAAAATTTAATATCATAGAAAAGTGTTCTGTTACTATTTTAAAATCGCCCCCAATTAGTTTTTCGTATACATATTTAATGCACAGACACTAAAATTTTACAGTTTTATTATATGTATAAGTAGATATAGATTATATAAGTATGAAATTATGAAAATAATGCTTCCACTAGAATTATTATTAAGGACCTTTTAGCCAGAGGCTATCTCTCCCAATAAACGGTAAATATTAAATAGGTACAAGGACAAATATTTCATATACATTATATAAAAAGGACAACAACTTCATAAACGTAGCCCCCAGCTACTGGCGTCTCATATTGTAGGCTATTGACAATTGTATTGACGCTTCTAAGGGAGGTAAAAATATTGATATCAACTTCTAAGCTTTTCTATATTTTTGTGACGATTTATCCTTAGAGTATAAAACTTCAATAAGAGTTTCAAAACAAAATGTATATTTAACTATGTATGTATGCAAATTGACGGGTACGCTACGTACCATTTCGTGCTGTGTGCGAGTACTGGATAGCTTAATCCTGAACAAAGGACATTTTTTTCGGTAGCTGTAAATCTTTGAGGATGTGCGTCAACGTTATAACAACACAAACAACATCGCTAAGAAGACTGATCAGAACTAACATACATATAAGAAAATATTGATATCCATGTGAAACTAGTCATATCTCTTGACTCCTAACTTTTCACATGACACATGCACTTATTGGGCATCGTTGTTTCGGTAAGTACCTGCGCCATATACGCCAGGAGGAAGAGCCGTGAACTACCATGAGTATGGTGATAACGAAGACACGGCCCAACACACTCTAGAGGCATTCCTTAGATGACCTTTACAGCGCCACGAACTTATATCAACGCTGGGTGGACCGGACCTCCCACTTTCAAGCGTCATCCGTTTGATGCTCGAGAATGACAGGTCCTTGGCAGGCGATGGTCTCTTTCTGTAAGGTTATTATGCTCTAGGAGGCCACGGAATGTTAGAAAATGACCTGCCCCACAGACGGAGAACGGGAACCCTAATTAGGACCAGGGTTCAGACAGGGAACTTAGCCCCCTGTTGGCCTAGACGGTAAAAGGTATTGTGGTGTTAACCTTTCTGTTGAAGGACACCGGTTCTGTTCGAGGGACTGATCCGTCCCTGGAGTGCCCTGTTGCTGACTAATCTGGAGCACCTCAACATAGATGGATGATGGCTGAGTCTCACATACCCCCAGGCCCCCGCCTAGGTCGGATGGCAGTCCGTAAATGTATTTGCCCGCAAAAGTAAAAAAAAACCAGTAAATCTAAACGAATTTTGGCAATCTGAGTATGTAAGTATATATAGATACTATTAATATATTTATATACTCGTCACATATATTAAGTTAATAATTTGTAATCTTAATATTGGGTATCAATGCATAAATATGACTTACTAAATACTTTTATGATTTATGAAATTCTTTATAATATTTTTTTCGGTTGGATCAATTTACGAATTTCAGCACAAATTTTCATGCAATATATTTTCCGAAGCCGACAATAGTGAGTGGCAGGCGGGGCACATTCATCACGTGTCGTTCTGCACTGCAGGTGAACGCCTCGTTCAATCAATTTTATAATCAATCATTGGTTATATAGAATTTTTAATGAAATGTAACATGAAAATATTGATAAATCAACAATAATTATCGACGATAAACGATATGCATTTTATGTTTCACGTGTCTCTTACTCTCATTCTCTATGTATCTCCTCCCTCTGTCTTTTGCGTGTGTGTACTTGTGTACTGTTGCTCCTAAAATATGATATTCATAATGGCTACTTGTGAACAGATCTCACTAAATATTCGATATATATCTTATTATCAGGACAGATTTTACAAATTTGAAACTTCAGGGGCAAATTACCTTCTTTCTTCCTTTCAATTGAATGTTGGAATGGATTAACGTCTAGGCAGTAGAAACAAGCATAGTCGTTAAATCTTTAAAGCAATTCAAACTCAATTACTGGAGTTTATTTTAGCCTAATGGGAAAGAGCTTTCCTTTGTTGCAAAGAGTTGATTTAGTTCGTTCAGCACACGGTATTTTACTGGCAAGCACACACAGCACCACTTTTAAATTCAATAAAAAACAAACGAACAATGAAAAAGTCCTTTTCATGAAATCCAAGAGGTTCATTCCCAGTTTAAATAGGCAGAAAAATTGTATAATTTGTTAATAGTAATATTGTAAAGGAACTGAATCCGAACAAAGAGCGACAAAAATTTATTAGTTTACTAGCTGTCTGACAGACGCTGTCTTTATAATATATTGTCCTGGTAACGTGTAATGTTATGTGACTGAATTGTCAACCAGATACTTTACCATACAATATTGTATATCATCCGCCGTCTGGCCGGGCTGGTTCGAGAATTTAAACCATTCTCAAATCCCCTTCAACACACACAAAAATTTCGTCAAAATCGGTTCAGTCGTTTAGGAGGAAGTTAGTGACATACACATGCATACTAGAAATATAATACTCAAGGTTGATAAAAGCGAGAGGCATTAAATGAAATCACATATTTAGTGTATAATTTCCAGGCTACACAACAAAAATCAAATCAATCGAAGCAATAATATAGCCACACGAATTTTTTTAAAGTTTTTTCTCACTTCGTACACGCTATACAGCTGTCAGCTGATAGCGAGTATGGGCCGACCGGAGTCATTCACCCCGTACGAGTTCGCTGTACAAGCCGGTACAAAGCATGATTACATTTTTTCGCTATTTAACTTGCTTGAATAAAGTATTTTCATATCGTTGTCGTTAACTTTTTTTTAATAGTTTAGGATTAAGTGTAGGCATTTATAGTGTCACATACACTACCTAAATTTAATGCCTCTCGCTTAATAAACCTTGTATAATATAAATATATTATTACTAGAAACGGCCTGTTGTTTCACCGGGATACTCTGCATGAATTGATCGTATACATTTCGTTTCAAATAGCCTTGATAACCAAATGATTAGGTATAGGAGGAATGACTTTAAAAAAAATGTGTGCAAAAGTCACTATCTGCTTCTGTATATTGTTCTGGTATATACGCTACAATATTGCTATACAAGTTTCATCAAAATCCTTATAGTAATTTTGGCGTGTTGAGTAATAAACATTCGAACATCTCTATCTTCTAATCCATTTATAATACTAGTACAGATGTCTATGCGTTTAAGGCAAGCAACAATTTTGATTTTTTTTATTGTGTCGAAATACTGTTAGAAACCGTTATGATTTTTATTAATAGTTCATCTGCCCAACGTACTGTTAAAATTAGTAATAACCAGTAAAAATACCTTCCAATGACAATAATATGAACATTCTCCATACACTCTGCATCTACAGGCTAGGGTTGAACTGGTGGTAGATGGAAATTTTTGACGTTCAAAAAGCAATTTTTCAAATTCTATTTTGAATAAAAATATTTTGATTTTGATTTTGATTTCGATTATGATTTTGATTTTGATTTCGATTTTGATTTCGATTTCGATTTCGATTTTGATTTCGATTTCGATTTCGATTTCGATTTCGATTTCGATTTCGATTTGATTTCGATTTCGATTTCGATTTCGATTTTGATTTTGATTTTGATTTAAGTCTTCGATAACGTGACTTGCACCGCTAAACCATACTGGCAGATTCATATTATATTACCACTCCAACTCGAGTATCTTCGCTTATGAATTATGATTATAAAGAAACCCTTGCTAAGATTAATATTGATTGAATGTAAAAAAAAATAAGACGACTGCTTAAAATATCCATACTTATATTATAATGCGAAAGTGTGTTTGTTTATTTGTCCTTCTTTCACATCAAATCGGATTAACGGATCGATGTTATATTTAGTATGGAGACAGTTGAAGGGACTGAAGAATGCCATCGGCTCGAAATATGTACAAATAATACTTTTCAATATTAAAATAAGTGTTACTTGCGTTATCAAGACAAGAACTAGGATGAAAATTGTTTTTCTTTGACCTCTAAAGGAAAAAAACCATCTGTAATAAATAGTTTTAGGGTCAATTCACACCAAAAGCCCGGCGAATTTTCACTGTCATATAAATTTAAACTTTATTTTCATTACTGTAGTACTTATTAAAGAATTCTCGCGACTTCCGCGCGGATTCCAGCGAATTCTTGCGCAGTTGCGGGAATCCGCGCGACTCGTTCGAGTTTCTCATGCGATAATAAGTATTATAGTACTTATTTTAAAGTTGAAATTCATATGACACATAAACTGCGCTTCGTTTCGCTGCGCTTCGCCGCGCTTTTGGTGTGAATTGACCCTTAAAATAAAGGCACACTTTTATTAAAAATTTTATATAATAGACGAACTTTGGTGTGTTGGTGAAATTATTACATAACATGGTTATACAGAAACACGTTCGGAAAAGATGTTGAATTAGAATTAGATTTGTTTTGTCTGCTTTTAGCTAAAACTTTTGGCGCTTACCGCATTCTAACACAAACAAGAGATATAACCGGTCGAAAATTGCTTGACTTTATTGCTGGGGTAAGAAGGTTGGGTACAAGTTTCCTCTAGCATCGGACTTTTTCTCCCAAATCTGTAATTTAAATATGTATGAATTTTTCTAACCCTATTAATTCAAGCTTTTCTTTAAAAACGTACAAAAGAATAATCATTTGAGACTACGTACACACATGTGGACAAATTGATATCTTCTAAGTATATCTACTGAGTCAACTAACAATAAAGTTATTTTATAGGAGAGCGATTTTAAGGCAAATCATTAATACTTTAATGAAACTTATTCGAAATAAGTTAAATGTTTTCTTTTTAAACATTGGTAGCTCTTTCTTTGGTATAAAAATGTTATTATACCTAAATTTGTTAGCTGACCCTGTATACTTAGGAGCTATTGAAATGGCTGTTTCAGAAGTTGTCTATTTTATTTATATTCAATTTTTTTTACAAGAGTATTCTGAGCAAAGTTGATCTAACAAAGTTAGTGTGTATATTCGCAAACGATTCAAATTATTGTTATTGTTTCACATAAATCGAGCGAGCATCGCGAACAATTCAAATTACTATTAGCTCTCACGAAACAAAACGACAGAAGAATAAAAAAGCAAGTCATGAGAATTTATTAGGAGATATGAGTAATAAGCTTACTTACTTTAATTGTTACGTAGTAGTTCTTTTTAGTTTCATAAACGCTATATTATCACGGTTCAATAAACTATTGTTCTATTTTGATATTTTTTATTCATGTGTAATTTTTTTTATTGAATTATAACATTCCGTAATATCTGAATTGTAAAATTTGCCTATAAGTAAATTTAAATTGTCCACGATCTAGAAATAATTTTATTATTGGTAACATTCGGATAAACTTAAGACATTATTTATTTTTTAATGTACTTAATAAACATACTGAGTGTGATACTTTTTATTTCTCCTGTGGGACTGTCCGGCTACTTTTAAACAGTCCCTACTACGACGTTGGAACCGTGCAATGGGTTCAGGTTCCCATCCTGAACCTGGCCTCAGTACTCCAAAGGAGCACGCCATCAATTTGTCCAAAATTATACCCGTCTCTCGTCACACTCCACGCCGCCATTTGCTAATTCAGAGGGAGGGGTTGGTGACCGCTGATGCCATCAATGCGTCCAAATTGGACTCACCATACGTCCCAGTTTACGCCGTTGATAGCTGATTCAGAGGGACGGGTGGAGGACTCTTCAACAGAGCTGCTAGTAGTCTGGCCTCTCCCCCAAGACTGAAAATATTTTTTTACAGTGTACGCTAAGCAGATTAATAAAATAGCTCTAGACACATCGAAATAACACAAAAATGCTAAAACCTAGAACCCCGTCGTGATCACAATGCTCCACGCTCAATCCAGCCATTCCTCACGGGATACATCGAATCGATTCCAATTTGTAATAAATTCGTTAATAAGAAATCTTGGGTGTCGTAACGGAAACATTGTAAATCGGATCACGTCACGTTTTATAACGTAGAAGGGAAATTCTTTAAGGAAGCTCTACCCAATTTTCATACTTAATGATCATTATACACACTTGATATATTCATGGTTTCGTTATCCTCGGCTTCTCCTAGGAGGAATTATGTTTGCTTATTAGCAATTTATTCGAAACTGATTTCAGTTTATATATATTTTATGAAGTTTATAAAAAATAGAACCACGCTGCACTGCCGGCACGCCCTCTCGCTTACAAGATTTAGGCGTAAATTGACAGTAGTGCCATCGCGTTTTACCCGTATGCCTACTATAAAAAGTACCTTACAAGTAATATAAAAATAGTAATTTTAAATAATGAGCGATTTCAAATTAGTTATATTATTACAATTATTAATAGTAGTTTATAGGCAAACTCAATAACCCTTTTCCTATTTAAGAGCTCACAATTTGAGCTAATTATTATAGCAATTAGAAATTATAAACAACTAAGGAATGGGATAAGATGTTTAATGCTACCATAGGTACGCAAATGAAATCAAAAAAAAATCACCAAAAATCGTAGACTGTTTGTAGAGTAAAATAATATCTTATATTATTTACACACTATATTTCATATGACATATATTATATATACCTACAAATAGACCATATATCTTGGCAAGAATACCGGCCTCTTACCACGAAACTTACGAGCACATGAGATTTCGGTCCCACTTGGTTAGAGTTATCAATAAAATCGGTGAGTCCATAGAGATCTGAGGAAATTTGTGTTCCGCTCAAATATATTTGATTCTTTACAAGGTAGCCAATTTAGCTGAACATCTAACGTTAGCGCAAAAATGATGTAATGTGACATTATTTCTACAGAACCTAACCACCTTTCTGTAATCTATTAATGTATAACGTGATTCTGTGCGAAGGGAGGAAAAGGAATGTAATATTTTGAACGGCGTAGTAATTTTATCACTTTGTACTAATATGAAACACTAGCTTCCGACCGCGGATTCGCCCGCGTGGATTTCGGACTTCAAAAATTATTCAAAATTTTAACTTATTATGTTATTCGGATATGAAAGCTATATTACCGTAAAGTTTCCTGAAAAACCGTTCAGTAGTTTTTGTGTGAAAGAGTAACAAACATCCTTACAAACTTTCGCATTTATAATACTAGCTTCCGCCCGCTGCTTCGCTCACGTGGATTTCGGACTTCAAAAATGATTCAAAATTGGAACTTATTATGTTATTCTGATATGAAAGCTATATTACTGTAAAGTTTCATGAAAATCCGTTCAGTAGTTTTTGTGTGAAAGAGTAACAAACATCTTTAGAAACTTTCGCATTTATAATATTAGTAGGATTAGTATAGTCCAGTCAATATAGACATTTGAAATAACAAAAATTCCCGGAAAGCCAAATTTTTGTGGAGACCTATAGTTTGCCATTACAAATCAAGTTTTAAAAGTCCCCATCGATCCTATGTGTGCTTAAAAAGTTATTCCAGGTCAAAGGTCAAAATTTGAGGTTTTTTGGATTTTGCTTGTAAACGGTAAGTTTTATCAAAAAAAACTTTAAACCAAAGTTGTGGATCTTAAAATTATCTACAAAAACGGTATCTGTGATTTTTTCCTAACAGCTACCATTCCTGAGATATTGCGATTCTAAGAGTCATATAATAGTCATATTATGTTTCACATAGCGGATGTCGGTCCTTGTAACACTACGGACAATAGGATAGCACGATGTTTTTCAAGTCGTGCATAGAGGAAATTCAGTTAGGGACTGGCTACCATTTGAATAAATGTTTTTAGGATAGTATAATATCTATAAAAGAGACACAAATAAGTATTTATACTTGTGTTAAGTGCCTAGTATGCATACAGCGTGAAATTTTAGTCGTCATCGAAAAGAAAATTTTGAGTTCTATATCAATAACAGAACCTATGTATAATATTAATTTATTAAAATAACAATTTTTTATTTATTAAAGTCGCTAGTTATGTCGCTAGCATTTGCAAACGTGAGAACTTATAGTAAGGGCAATAAATCGGAGTGAGACAGAGAGTGCTATATTTTTTACTATAGACTCATTCATAAATTACAAATCCAAGTAAATCTCCTCCAATCATAATTAGCAAACGGTAAACGCGCGACTTGGCTGCCAATCATAGCATTGGACTCTGAGCCCCCCGCCCGCGCTGTCGTCACTCGTCAGTCAGTCTCGCGAGCCGCGTCAGTCGCAGCGCGTCATCTTTTGTGATGTGATTGTACATACTTTGTGTTTATTTCGTGAAAATGAGTCGTCATTATGAATACTCAAACGTGGACGTGGCATAAGTAGGTTTGTCCTGGGAACCCGGACATAATACTCTCGAGTTTTTGTTGTGGTTTGAGAATCGTGATGTAACTACACAGTACGATAGTGACATTTGATAAATTAAAAAGTGATAGAGATGTGTACATTGAAAATTTTAAAAACAATAGCTTAAAACGTGTATTGAACGGAGAACAAGTGAACAGAGAAGTTATTACATAATCCGTAAGTAAGTTAATTATTTCGTAGATAGATCCGACTTTTAAATATGCCTGAAATACATAAAATTCTATTGTCTCTATCTGATTATCTCTTATGATAAGAATAATCATGTTTAATAGTATAAAGTACCTACGAAAGAAAAACAGAAACTTTCTAGTATTTACGATCGTCATGCGCCGCCTGCCGGCAGGTAGACGAACTTGTTACGTAACAGCTGATCATTCATACACGTTTGAAGAATAGTAGGTACTATTACCAACTCGAAGGAATACAAATGATATATTAAAATTGAAACTTTTTTTTATGTGACGTTACAATTGATTTACCGGTTTTTATTGGTGCTATAAGTTATTCCAAATTCATATGCTTCGGCTCGAGAACCATTATAATTTCACGGTGTATACGTTGCTTATATGTGCATATCATGTATAATATGACTTTGAATTGCGATATCTCAGGAATGGTAACTGTTAGGAAAAAATATTGATACCATTTTGGTAGATAATTTTAAGATCTACAACTTATGTTAAAAGTTTTTTTTGAAAAAACTTACTGTTTTCAAGCAAAATCCAAAAAACCTCAAATTTTGACCTTTGACCTCGAATAGCTTTTTAAGCACACATAGGATCGATAGGGACTTTTAAAACTTGATTTGTAATGGCAAACTGTAGGTCTCCACCAAAATTTGGCGTTCCGGGAATTTTTGTTATTTTACCACTTTTTTATGTCTAAATTGACCGGACTTGGCATAATATTTTCTTTTTATTTCTTACATAGTAAGATATTACACCATTTTTTGTTTAAACAATGCCTATGTTCAGAAACTAAGTGATAAGAAAAGCGATTTTAAAGTTTAAAAACTTGGTTATAGTGAAAAGTAAAATATATAACTGTATTTAACATTTTACTATCTACTGGTTGCAACATTGTGTGCAACAACATTTTTCGAAAAATAAAAGAATATCAAACACAAATTATTTATTTGCAATTTTATGTGTTAGTACGTAAGTTTAATATTTGTATTATTATAAATAAAATGAATCAGTATTATGTTAATAAGCAGCGAATCAACGGTTTGTAAGTAGTTTCTAAAATTCACGAATATTATTTTTGCAATGAACAAGTACTAAGTAGTAAACTTTATCGCGATTTGGTTCTTAACCAAGCTAGAATAGGTACCTACATGTAAGCATTACAAAATAAATTCCTTAGTAGTATTAACTACATGACCATAGGACAAGTTTAAGACATACGCGTCCCCGTTTGCGTGCTAAGTATGTTCGAGAAACTTGCGAAAGTAAGTGGCTACCTGGAGACTTATTTGTGTAAATTGTTTTGACTTATGAATTGTTAGATTTCTCTGAAGTTGTTGCTTTATATTTGTTTTTGAATTTCCTCAGGTGATATAAGATGAAATAATATAGTGTTTTAACTATTTCCACTTTTTATTGATTCAAATTTCAATAATACGACCGTTTTTAATAAATCATCATCAATGATGATTATTTCATATAATATAATATGAATTTCCATCAAGAAGTGACAATATATTCCATCAACTATATTCCTCAGGCTGAAAAATACTAAAGTTTACTTTAATATTTTTCAGAAAATAGATATATTATGTATTGTTCCGAAGACTGTTATATAAAAATTAACACAATTATCACAAATTACAATAAATAACTGAACAGACATAAATTTATGAAAGAAAACAGTCATTTTATTTTATAATTTTCTATTTTTATAATTTTTGTTCTTTAATAATATTTATGAGCAGCAGTTTTTGTTTAAAAAAAAACCAATTAGCCAAACATACAAGTATTATTACTTGTCCAAAAGGCACTCTATTTTATTCTGACCTTTAATTCTAGTATTACATTTCACTTTATTTGAATAAAACATGTTAAAAGAAGCTCGGAACGCCATTCTCTTAAATCTTTAAGGCTCCATTAACTGAATACATACGTAAGTGCTCCGTCAGGTGAATTATTTCCACCATTAGTCCGAAATCTCGGAATTAAGTAAATCGAACGGCCCACGAGGTAAATTACATGGAAAGTAAACCTTTTGGAATTCGACACTAAGGACCGTTTTATAAAGAAGAATCCTAAAACGTTCAGTCTTAGGAAGTAAAGGTTGATGACTTCAGCGCTTTTGGAGTGTGCGTTTACATATGTTTAAAATAATTTAATTTATTACTGATACGTAAGATGTAAAAGCGTTTAATGTGTCTTACAATCGTTTAATGAGTTTTATTGGAAACAGGATCACGATTCATGCGTACCTTTCTTTGAAACATGAGACATTTGTACAAAAGTGAAATAAATGATTTTTTTATTCAAAATATAATTATTTAAATCACTTTTTGAACCACAACAATTATAGATGCCAGTTCAACAGTAGTCTTGTCCTGAGAAGAAACGCCAAAACAAACTCAGGGGATCTCGTGAGAAACTATCTATAAACATAAAAGTACAATTAAATTATCATACTATATTTGTATGTGAAAATATGAAATCTGACACAGTTAATATGAGAAGCTATTTATAATAAGTAGCTGCTTATGACAATTGACCAGTTGGGAGAAAGGTATAGTGAATAACATGCTGACATACCACCAAGCAGTTACTATTACCTTTTTAGGGTTCCGTATCTCAAAGAGAAAAAACGGAACCCTTATAGGATCGCTTTGTTGTCCGTCTGTCTGTACGTCTGTCAAGACCTTTTTCTCTAAAACGCGTGAAGGGATTAAGCTGAAATTTTTGTCAAATACGAAGGTCAGTTACGTCTTGATGCCTTGAAAAATTCACACTTCTAAGTTAACGAAATAAAAAGTTATAGCCAATTATGCACAAATTTTGTATGAAAACGTACTTTGTCGAAAACCTAAAAATAACAGGTACTTCCCGTTGACCTGGAGTTGTAAAATTTGGCAAGAAGTAAGAACTTATAGCACATATATAGAAATAAATCTGAAAACTAGTAAATTATATGTAGATCATTGGAAAAATCATTATCAACTTATAACTAATTCGCCTGACAAAAGTGTGACGCAACCGTCTATTTAGACCGTTGCGGCACACATTTATCAGGCGAATTGCTATATCTGCTATAAGTTCTCAAGGCATCAAGACGTAACTGACCTTCGTATTTGACAAAAATTTCAGCTTAATCCCTTCACGCGATTTAGAGAAAAAGGTCTTGAAAACCATGCATTACGTTTGGATTGTTCTTCCAATTCATACGGAACCCTCGGTGTGCGACTCGGACTCGCACTTGGCCGGTTTTTTTTATTGGTAAGCTTTGCTTTTGGACACTATTGTGGTGTTAGACTTGGGGTCAGCCATTACATTTTTGCCTACAATATCACAATGCGATCCAATATTTTTTCAGTTCTGTACCGATTATATTAAATCATAATATTATGTAAATAATACATGTTAAATCATGAGGCACCCGTTTTTCATATTTGTCTATTTTATAGACTTAAAGCAAACGAGTCAATATTGTTGGTAAAGTAACGTTAAATCATAATGCTTCCTGGGAAGTTTGGCTCGGATCGACTTCCACCATCTTTTTCATTTTACCTGTGTAGACGGTCTTCCACGTGGTTCGTTCTTTAAAAGCGAAATTGCACGATGCGTTCATTAGCTGTACCCTCTCCAAATACATTATTGATATTGCGAGTTGTTTCTGCCACGTTTTTCCGCGTTGGAATTCGTATTAAGAAACAATTCGAATTTTCGAAGTATCCCTCTTTCTTGTTTAAGCTGAATAAAAAAAAAACAGCTGAAAGTCGACAATTATTTTGTTGCACATTTTTAAAAGAAGAACTAAAAAGTTTCAATCAAAAATCTCAAACTATGATGTTATTTCGATGTACCCATTAATTATAATAAAACGACAATATCCCAGTTTAATATGTACATTGTACATGACAAGGAGATATTTAAATATCATTTCACCTTCAGAGTACTCATGTGTTAAACGTTCCTACAGGTGACCTACCTTTCCATCTCTTCGTTATCAAATATGACGCGAGCCCACGGCACTTTCAACTCGCATTACTCCACTTGAACAAGCACCTTCGTATATTAATGAGGAGCTCGTATATAGGTCTGTGAGGATTCCCTACCAGCACACACGCTTCCAAACACACAAACCATGAAGATCACACTAGTTCTGTTGATCGTTGGGAGTTTTGTGGTACTCACCACTCAGAATCAAAACTACTGCGGCAGGAACCTCGCCAGAGCCTTAGCTACCATGTGTGACATGAACATGGAGAAGAGAGCCGACCGCCAGGGTCCGTTGGTGAGGGAGCTGGAGCAAGTGCAGTTCTGGCCGTGGATGACCCGTCACAGAGCGAAGTCGATGGGCAGAAGTAAGAGGCAGATAGTGTCGGAGTGCTGCGAGAAACCCTGCTCCAACGATGAGCTATTGTCCTATTGTAATTATTGACGTATTTTGAAGTCGATCAAAAATGAATATCGGCTGAGGTCTGAGGATTTTTGATGCAACTTGTATAAATAACGAATAAACTAACAAAACTAATACCGAGATTGAGATTAATGGAAAAAAATGTTGAGAAATTTGTACATAAGTTCCATATTATGTAAATAAAAGCTATAAATTTTGATATTAATTCCAATTGATTATAATACTATACCAGTTACAATAAAACAACTTACGGTAAGAGGTAGTGCCACACTGCATGCTTGCATGCAGTCAAATTGGGCCGGCACGATCGGGGAGGTACCTCTCGCTTACACGAGACTGGCGTAAAGTGACAGCTGTGTGTTGTCGCGTTTCGTGCGGTGTGTAAGTAGCCGGTGGTGGGGGAGAAAGGAGAGCAGCGCATCTGTATAGCCTCAATGTGGATGTCTATAGGCGTCGTCGGAAGTCATGGAAATGGCTCCGACCGTGACTGCTCGTTTGCCCCCTTTACCATAAAAAATCCAATCGAGTTTTGGCATTCAAATGGAAAAAAAATAGTATATAATTGTTGTGTTTCTTAAGAGTGAACCACTGAACTTTGTAAGTTGTTTTAGCTTGTCGTTATATAAAACAGCTTATATTTTCTTTCACATGCTTTTTTTTTCGCGGCGACATGAAATGTAAATGATATACGTACGGTTTATTGCAGAAATTTATTCCCGCCAAATTGCAATGTGAAACGAAAATATATTTCTACTAGCGAAAATGATTCAGTTTCGAAAATATACCAAAAAGAGCATTCTTGCCTTTTGTCACATCATCAAAAGCCACAGCACCTTCGGTAGATGATTGTTGCAGCGCTTGTAGGTCTACGGGTTTCAGCACAGCGCACATAAAACAAGAACCAGGAGAAGATGTTTTAGTTTGTGATTTTTCAACCGGTGTTCGTCGCGTTTTGCAATTCTCTATTCTATACCACTCACTACGCTTTTCATTCAGATCTCATTTCGGCGTAACAATTATATTTTTTACCATGCAACGTTGCGAGTAGTAGTATTGCTGGATTATATTCAATATGGACTAGGATGCCGAAAAAGTGCCCGCACCTATATAATAAAAATAATTGACACTAGCGATGACTAAACCGTTTTTTTGCTGCTTAAAATGATCAATCCTGCCAATCAAATAGAAAGAAAACCAGCTAAGCTCATTGTACCTTCAAAAATAAACGTTTACGGCATGTACCTGAAATCTTGTTTATTTTTAACTTCATCAAAATATGCTGATGGACCAAATCACGCGCGTGATATTCAGACGTAAATATGTTTTTTTCTGTTTCAAAAGATTGGAAAGATGTAACTTCAAAGAATTTGTTTCAAAGTGTACTTGAAATAAAGCCGATGGACAACAAAATAATCTTATAAGGATTCTGTTTTTATTTTTGAGGCACAGAAAAAGAAATATAAATGGAATTCAACTGAAAAAACGAAGTCATTAGGGAACTTGAATAACATGCTCACGAGACTTTTGTAAACAAATTGACGGTGTTGTTAACAACAATTTAAAAACTCTAATTTAAAATGAGCATTCTCAACAATAGTTTAATGTTGTTGAAAATAAGAATGTAACATAAAAAATATTGTAACGCTAAGTGAGTCTGACAGTCCATTAGTCTAATAGCCAAACAGTGAATCGCAAAAGGAGATTAGGCGTGATTAGGCTATGCCCAGTAATCGTTTTACACTGTTATAAATTGGCAATGAAGGTTTTTATGTTGATTTAGAAATCAATGTCTGTGAAAATAACACAATATGATAGATTGAGGCAAACAGATATTTAGGTAGAGAGCTAATCGAAAACGACATGTAGGCATAACGCGAAGTAGTTCTATTACGTATTAGGTATACCCCGCTAAAAGGAACAAAATATGATTTGACAATATTGTTTTGTTGTTTGTCAGATGTATTTATTTATTAAATGAAAACGAAAATGAAAGTGGTTTTATTCAAAATAGAATTTTACAAATCACTTTTTGAACGTCAACAATTTTAACTACCACCGGTTCAACCCTAGCCCTATTTATTCATAGCTTGTTAAACTACTAGTCTAGTGGTAGACGTTTTCAACCACAGACGTGGTCCCGGGTTCGAATCCCGGGACCAATTTCAATTTCTAATAACATTCCGGAGTCAGGAAGTTGGCAGCGTTATAGCTCCGTGCTTCGGAGAGCTCGTTAGCCCATCGATCCTGCGCCTGCTTTCTCTCCGGTCGTGTCGGACTGCCGCGGCCGTTCCATTGGAAAATAATTTAATAATTGTAACAACCATTTAAAAGTTTTAATCGCGTATTATTTAAATTTATCATTTTTATATTATTTGTGAGATTATTTTACAGTTACGCCTCCGTATACAATAAAAAAGGACAAGGACGCCTATGGACAACCACATAGAAGTTATTTAGGTGCATTGCTCTCCTTTAATCTTCCCCTCCATGTGCCACCGGTTACTTGGTAACTTAACGCGACAACACAGCTATCACATTACGCCAGCATTGTATAAGCGAGAGGAATAACTAAGACAAGTCTAGGATAACGAAACCTTTTTAAAATAATATGCATATATACAGCGTCTTAACAATGACCATTAACCAGGAAAATTGGATATTGCTTGGAAGAACATGCTCTGCTTATTCGAGCTACATAAATGTGTTACCACTGCGCCAGCAGATCGTCAACTTTACTTAGTTTTACTTTGTTGCGGCAATATGATAAATTTTATTTATCCTCTATTAACCTCGCGCCGAGATAAATAATTGTAAAATTATTGTCTAAATTACTTACTCTTTATGTAATCTACTGTTTATGCATTCAAAGATTAGCTTATAATAATTTATTTGTTTTTTTTCGTAAATGAGTGGATATTTTGTATGTATATTTAAGTTGTTATAGTAATCTAAGTTTTTAGTGTTTTAGTAATCTATATCTTTATCTGAATAATATATCGCGGACTATTTACATTTACAATCATATTTTATATTTCATATAACTTGAAGCATTTGAATAATTTAATATTTAAATGATTAAAGAAATATAAAAAATAGAACAATCCTTTTTCTGGCCCCTGCTATTATGGGATGTTATTGTATGTACTTTATAGTCAATTACTTTAAGCTTATTCATGGTCTTCAAATAAATTCCCATGACTTGCTTTTTTATTCTCTTTCCTAAACAAAGCTACCGTTTTCCTTTAAGAGGGCTAATAACTTGACTTGTTTGCGACGTTCGCTCGACGTAACGTTCAGAAGGCAGACCATTGTACTCGTGATCAAATACAGACACAATGGGATTGTAGCCTAAACCAAATATGTGCTTAGCTATTGTCAATGTATTTACCACTTGCAAATACACAACGTAATATCCGCTTTGCCAGTAAATGTAGTATTTGTAACACATTTAATAAGGATCCGATTACTGGGGAGAAAAAAAAATATAAATATCCTGAGTGAATTCGTATGAAACATCAGCGTAGGTAGTGTTTTATCGCGCTTACATAGCTCAAGTCTCTTGCCCATCTGTCTTTTACATATTTTTTTAAGGCGAAATGGGCTCCAAATTTGTCAATCCGTGCTCGCGTATATTTAAAACGTAACCTTTAAAAACTATTGATTATCATATTTTTTAGCTGTGGTTAATGTTAACAAAATACGGCATAGTGTCGTCGAAACACGATTAAAGAATTTTGCCTCGGTAGAAAAAAATCGTAAACTAATGAAAAAACACTATTTTTGACGTTTCCATCAATTTTTAAATCCACACTATTCAATAAATATCAAAGTTATTTTCACAACTAAAATATGTATTTATTCCCAATAAGTAATCGAATAAATTTTAGGAGTCACTTTTTAAAATAAGCGTATGGTTAATTTTATAAAATAATATTAATCTAAATATTGTCTCTATTTTCGAGCGCCGTCCACGCAAAATTAACTAGGCGGATCGCAATTGGGACCCATAGCGCCTTAAGGAGGAATTCTAGACTCTCATGTCGTACCCATACATAGAAATATTTTTATAGGATCTTTATTGATTGCAGATACTCTTATACATATAATAATCAAGAATTTTAATATCTTCTTGAATATTTTAATAATTTATCTTGACTTGAACAAATGAGATTTAATTAATATTTAGCAAAAACACAGTGGAAGTTGAGTATAAAGAAATCGTTTTGCGAGCAGTGCAGGCGCCCTGTGAACAGACGACATCGTAGCCACCATGGGAAAAAAGTGAATAAGCGAAGTCCAAGAAATAACAGAATGGTGTGAAAGAGAAGAGAACTAGTCCCTGCAGCGCGTAGATATTGGCTGATAAGTAAGTGAGCAACTCATAGTACAGTACCCTCAAGAGAGAAAAGTACTACGCTGTCTCTTGAGTGTTGTTGTTATGAAAACACGGGAATAGTTATAGTTATTTTCATCTGCGTTGCAAGTACTATTTTTCTCATACCTGCGCTGAAAGTTTTAACTTTAGTTGCTTTTTTTTCCCGCAGCACAATTTTGACAAAAGTAGCACCAAAATTAACGCAGATTTCAGTTTATTTCTTTCGTATTTCCCTACTGGTAGTATTTATATTTCGGTTACGCCTAGGTCGCTAAATTGAATAAAAGTTCTTAACAAAAGAAAATAAAGTTTCAGGTTTGAAAACTTTGTGAAAACGCCGCTGGCATAAGTTGTCCCTAGTTCCTTACACGGAACTTATATATGCCATTAAAGAAATGATACTTGAAGGCAGCATCTTGTCGCGTCTTGTATGAGGTGTATCACTTGTGTTTATGACTTATAAATTTTTATTGAAAATATTCGTCGACCTCAAAACGTCGTCTGGGAAATATTGATTTTGGAAATTCCGAACCAATACCTTCCCGTTTGAAAGTTTTTCAGTTATCGTCGGAAATTAAAGTTTTAAAAAGGAAAAGAGAATGACGTGTACGCATAATTTTTCGACAGTGTCTTCAAAATGTATTTAAATTTCGGTCACGCCTTCGGCGCTGTATTGAATAAAAGTTTTACCAAAGGAAGTTGAGGCTTTGAAAACTTGGTGAAAACGTCACTGTCATTCGTTGTCCTTCATAGATATCAGAAATAAATCAGAAATAAATAGGTGGGCAATCGAACACAATTTGGACGAGTTCTGATGTAGCCAATGACGTTTACAACTACATATAAACTTGACGTTTAGCAAACGTATCGTACTAACACCTTCAATTATATCTAGGGATTGGACACTGTCGATAACGATTTATAGATGATGATGCAATAGTATATTACGATATATGGCAATTAAATGACATTATTGCATGAAGAACAATTCGGGCCCCGGGGAAATTGTTTTTCTTAGTAATTATTGAGGAATATATGTGTACCTCTAATTTGGAAGCACAAAAGCTAATAGATTTAAAAAACTTTTCACGTTCAATAACAAAAAATATAAGCAACGTGAACCTGTGGGTAATCCTTTATCTCCATTAGTTGCAGATATATTCAAGAATTATTTAGAACAACAAATATTTATGTCACAATATACACAATATTTTAAATATTGGTACAGATATGTAGATTGTAAATGACATAATATGTCCCTGGACACACGATTTATATTTTTTAAGCCAGTTTTTTAATTATCTAAATAGCCTCAATACAAACATTAAACTCACATTAGAAATGGGCCACAAGTATATGAATTTTTTAGATTTAGGTTTTGACGTAACCACTGAAGAATATATAAATTAAATATATTATTTCGTATTCTTATATTTACTACGTATAAATAGCTTGGTAGAATCATCTTGATCATGACAGGACATCTCAATTCTCATTACATGAAATGAAAATATGTGTTTATAATATGTGAGGCATCCTCCTATGCTGGATTAAAAAAGCAATTACCTACTACTGATTATATAATGATATTACATATGGATATTAATCATACGATTACAAGTTTTTTTTTGGAACTACATTAATACCTTTCCTTATACCATTTTAATAGTTCGAAAGTTTTATTTTAACAAAAAGTAGTAATTAATTATATGTCAAATTACACAAAATGTTTTATTACAACATTTTTTTTATTTAAACACCTGTTTTTAGGAGAATTAAGTGAAATTAAAGACACAAATACAGAAAATGTACAACATACATAAAACGTACATGTATTATAACTTGTTTAAAATGAACTCTTTTATAAATTTATCTTTCATTCTAGTAATTCATTTCGAAGTTCGGAACACAATTATGTTAAATATTTAAGGTTCCATTAACTGAATTCATACGCCCCGTCAGGTGAATTATTCCCACCATGAGTGAAATCTCTGAATTAAGCAAATCGAATGGCCCATGAAATAAATTACGCGAAAAGTCAACCTTTTGAAAACTGAAACTAAAGTCCACATTTTAAGGAATAATTTTGGAACTTTCCGTGTAAGAAAGTAAGAATGATGGATTTTATGAGTAACAAAGTTGACTTGAATTAGATTTACCTAAATGTTCAATAGATTGTTTAAATAATACCGAAATAACTGTAAAATTCTTAAAATTAATTAATTTTATAATGTTATATAGAACTAATGTTAAGAAGTCACTAATGACCTTAGATGTTTAAGCGACTTTAAATAAATAAACAAAAAAAAAAAGTTGACTTCTGTTTAAAGCTAATGACTCGAAAGCATTGAATGTAACTTGAATTCCAGGTTCCAGGGTTTCCTTACGTTACGACAGGCCTAAGTTATTTATAATGTATATGGACATTTTAATTTTTTTCATAATAAATAACATAATATATACTTTTGTTTGTGTGATACGTGTCATGTACTTTTATATATGTGCCTATGCACTTTCACCAGCGTCCGAAACGTATTGTGCTATAGACATATATATAACTACACTAAACCAAAAGACTAACTCTGTCAGGTTTGTTAGTCATGATATTTGTTTAAACAAAATCACTTTCTAATGATTTTTCATTTTCCGTAATAAACTCTGCTGCATTACTTGTAATGCCTTTGCATAAACGTTACTTATGTAAATAAAACAAAAATCTCAAAAACGTTTAATATATTATGAAATTACTTGACTTATCTTAAAATTGGTATTCGAATATAAAAAGAGCATTTTCAAATCACAATTTGGTGTATGTATAGGAAGAATCTTGGAAGAAATTCTAGTTTCAAGTGTACTTACAATGTTTTCCAATAGACTTCTTTTGTCTTAGAAAGAACAAAAAACACATCATAAACAGTCTAGTGTTTAATTTCATTTTTTAGAGAAACAGTTTCAGCGAATTCCCATATGAAATGGAAATCGTAAGGGATAAACGAGAAAACTGAGCCTTTTGAAGTCAAACAAACTATACAGATTTGAAAGTATTAAAAATGACAGTCTTCAGCCTTCAGTCAAATTCGACTGCCATTGGTTACATTTGTCGCAGTCAATAAGGTGTGGTATGGTCATGTGCAGTATATTGAATAGTGTCTACGGAAGTGAAAACATAAACAATGACGTTTGCAAGCAACAGGATATTGTTAATTCGTCTCAAAAATGCCTAGTGTATCTGTGCACATACGTATATAGTATAGTACTTATATACAGAGGCATCGGTAAATGTAAAAGTTTCTCGAGTTAATATTAAAACTATCAAACAACGGGCAGTAGTTCGTAGCATAAGCTCGTAGCGTCGCGTAGCACATGCGAGTGAGTGTAGCACCCACTGAGCGATGCTACATGGAATATTTAATTATAATGATTATTACTTTGGTTTCGGTTAACATTTCCATAAGTTTTTTGTATGTAACAAAACATGTGAGTAAATTTTTACTCAGAAAAATAATTTAAT
>LUGF01025843.1:134801-165115 GCA_001625245.1 Calycopis cecrops
AAATATTTATATTTTATTGTTTTCTCGTTTATCATTGTTTGCAAAGTGTCTTTATTATGAACATTTAGTATATTATATTTAGTAAGAATAAGAGCAATTATATTATTCCTGTCAATCGATTTAAAACAGATTTATATGACAAAATATCAATTGGTCTATATTTATTTATCTAAGAAAGATCACTTTTCACAAGTTAGTATAGGCAAGTTTGTTTACTTTCCTGATATATAATACTGATATTATGATTTCTTTGTGTAAGAATTAGAAGAAATGCAATTCATATAACCATATAATTCCTGTTCACATTAGGTCCAAGGGCTCATACAAAGTGATCAATTCCCTTTGTGTATTAAACGAACACACTGTAAAGGTAAGAAATGTTATTTGCAATTAACAAAATATTTTTTTTCTTAGTAACAGAACTTATGGCTAGACTAGGTGTTGTCTCAATATGCTTGACAGGCAATATAATATCGCACGTCAATACTGAAATAACAAATCGCCCAGCTTCGAGATGATTCCTTTTTTTCATTGTACATGAGGCAGACGAGTAGTCGGAGCCATTTTGATGCCTACCGACGCCCATGGATATCCGCATAGTTTATACAGATGTGATGCCCTCTTTCTTCATCTCACCTCCACCGGCCACAACACAGCTGTCACTTTATCATTCCCTATCATGTCACTTTAAGCGAGAGAAATGCAGCGTAGCTCTACCGCCTAATATTATTCAATCGTGTCATTGCTTTTATTCATATTTTCTATTCGCAAACATTTACAGCATTAAACATGAGCTTTATTTATTCGTTGCGTTGTCTATGAAACAGTTAATTGGACATGTTTGTAGGCGCTCCGTGAAACCACACGACGAGATTATCTCTCTGAGCTAACTACATAGTTACGGGTTGATGTGTTCAAATTTCATATGTACTAAATTACTTTGTGCAGAAAATATTTTAAAAATTTTGGAGATTTTACAATACAATAACAAACAAGTAAATTTGTATTTTTTTTAAGTACCTATATACGTACAATCTTAGTAAATTTGTTGTATTATACTCAATCAAATAGTTTAAGATACTTCAAAACACTCAATTATCTAATAGTTTTCAGTATAATATTATTTTATAATATTATACTGTTACTATAATACGTGTTTATTCTTAGGATTTTGTAAGCAAATATTAACGAAAAGTTACAAAACCACTGCATTTTGAAATACTCCTGGTTTGCTCCCTTCATATTCCTTGAATTTCTACATTAGCTTTTGTTAAAGCTGATTACATTGTTCGTGGAATATAAGGACGGTAATAGCGCAAGCTTGTAAAACGGCAAATTACAGACAAGTGACAGTGCACACCGATTTCACTTTAAACTTGAATGGCAATTACAACGACATGTCGCAAGACACTTATGTACAGTTACTAAGTCTGTACTAAATGATTAAAATATCTATTTATTTGTAAAATTTCCTAGTTTATTTGATCATTAACTATTTGTGTTCAATATTTTGAATTTGAATTATATACAATAAATTTTATTTTTTTATCCAGCTAACATTATAAAGGACACGACCTGATAAGTCCGAAGGCGCTCCTTGGGGTGTGACACAAACTTCCTGAGTCCGGACGATTACTACAAATTAAAAAATGCCAACAACATTTCTTGACCCCACCCGCAACTGTAACTCGAGATCAATTTTGTGGAAGAAAATGTATGACGACCAGTAGACCATGAGGCAGTCGGGATAATATGCAATAACTATGTTGATGATGATCTAACGCTACACATTTTTTTCACTGTTTTATTTCACTCGGGCATCTTTATTTTTTGCGCTTCGGCTAGGATCAAAGCTCATATTCGGCTAGTGTCTGTAGTGAACTTAGCTGTTAGCCGAAGAACCCACTGACGATCTACGAACAAAATTTTACTTCGATCTAAACAGTGATCAAATATTGTGTAATATAATATACTATATAGTAATGAAATGGCAAAGTAAGATCCAAACGCATAATAATTTGCAAAGAATGATTGTCACTTTTCGAAGTTTGCACGATTCTCTTAAAGTTCACTTGACACTATTGTTTGAATAGTGATAAAACAGATAAGTTTGTTCAGTAACTACTAAACTTTACATGTTCATGTCATTGTTTGTTTCGATGGCTTTTGTTTGGATTTAATGACGATCTACGGGGACGGGAGTAAGTCTTTTGAGTAGTTTTCTTTTCTTATTTTTTCCAAATATGACATTTTTCTTGAAATTCTTCTAATATGAAAATCAATTTATATGTAGATATAAAATCTAAAATCGTACCTAAATGTAAGATCGATTGAATGCATTTTCCAGTCTGAATGATGAATGATACCGAAGCGTAGCAACATGACGTGTTCAAGCTACACTGCTTATATACCGTAAGTTTAATTTAATACACTGTATTGCATGTCAATAAAGATTAAACCGAGCTTCGTGTGACTATAAATATGTTGGTTTTTTGCTCTTAATTAACTTGTTATACTTATTATTCCTGTTACACGCCTGAGGTTTATTTTAAACTATAGAGGATGAAAACATTTCGAGTACTTAAACATCGTTTATAGCTTTTGAATTTCTTAATCTCCAATTAATAAAAAAATATTTATGCATACAATAATATGTTAGTCAATTTTTTTTTTTTTATGGTATAGGGGGGCAAACGAGCAGTTGTAGCCATTTTCATGACTACCGACGCCCATAGACATATGCATATACTACAGATGCGCTGCCCCCGTTTCTCCTCCCACCTCCGTGGTCAATAAATTAAATATTAGTTGTCAAATATAAGCATTAAATAATTTTATCATCCTATATTTTTTTAATTCTTTGTTAATGGGCGACTATAAAATACAAGAGAGCTGGTTGCCCGTTGGAGGGTAAGACACAAAGGACGGCAGCCCGTCTGCATAAATTATGTGGGTTCGTTTGTGGTCAAGGTAATACTCCGACTACTTGCACCCTGAAACTATAAAACTAGAAGAAAATTAGGTTTAAAAAATGAATGAGGTGTATAATACGTGTATATTACGCGTTTGCCCAAAAGTGGAGATTTGGATGGACTCCATCACTAACGAAAAGATATGGCACGCGGAAGTAAAAGAAACTATCGGAACAATTAAAATTTTTCTCGCCTCCCTCTGTACATTTGCGACGTGTTTTGTATTTCAACAGATTTTATATTTTGGTTTTAATGTACTAAATTATATTGATTGTACGTGTTTTAATAGTTTTGGTTATTGGATTATAAATGAAATAACTCTTGCTATAAAATTAACTCGATGATTCATAGCATTCGAAACTTCAATTATGGGCGTCGGCAGTTATGAGCTGACTGCTCGTTAGCCCTTTTATAGGTACTATAAAATTGTATCTCCACAAAATACTCATAATCTTTTTTTATATTTATGTTATATTTGGTATGAAAGGGCATCATGTTTATTACAACATCAGTTAATCTGCCCTGAGATATGACGGCCGAAACCAATAATATTTCAGCTTCAAATATGTCTGTCGATATATAATACATACATACAATATAAGCAAGCAAATGTTTCAGATAAAAACTGACCGCTGCGCTGCAGCCGCTATAAGGGTACATAATTTTAAGGCCGATTATTCGAATTGTGCATAAAATGGGTTTTATCTACCCAGCACTTAAATGTAATTCACGTTTACTAAAAGAAAATATTTTATTTTACACATTTTTATATGGTTGTAGTGGATTTATTTTAATTTAATAATTTTATAGTCAGTTTTTATCTGAAAATAAGGACTGACCCAACGTGTATATAATAGTGATACCTTTTTTTTTATATTTGATATCAAATGTTTCATTAGGATTAAAAAGAATTATCGCTTAACTCCTTCTATACTTCCCATAGAAGGAGTTAAGCGATAATTCTTTTTAACATTTTTTATTAATATAACATCACTTGCTGCTACTTACGTACTAAATATCACACCGATCAGTTGATCCAATTTGAAGTGAAAGAAGGAAAAACAAACAAACAGACTTTTGCATTTATTAGTATGAATATAAAATTATTCTATTCTTAAAGACCAACACTGTTCTAATAGTTCTAAAAAATAATTTCATATAAAAATATTTTGAGCCATTGTCTCTGTGATATATTTTTATCGCAAACCTATAAGCCACTAGACAAATAAAGTATGATATGATTCTATATCTGTGGAACCACTTTTCCTTGTTCAATGATGTATGCTAAGATAAATTGTTGGCTATTATCTCTTTGTATAATATCACCAAATATTTTATGATTTTTATCTACACTAATGTTGTAACATTCTACTTATGTTTCCAATGCTTGACTTATAATAACTACTGTTATAGCTCAGACAACAAAAAACTCAATTGACGTGATGTTATAATATCCAAATCGATATCGTAAAATTTCATTATAACACCGTGTGAGAGCGAGAGAGAGAGAGAGAGAGAGTGGTGAGAGAGCCTTATTTCAAAATCCTTAACTGCGCGCGTTCGCTCCTGATTGGCAATGCGCGCGCTGCAGCTGCGATCTCATTGGTTCAATGCCAGCTTGCGAAGGATTTGCGAGAAAGAGACAAAGCTCTACAAAAAAATGAAAACAAAAATGAACGCTACAGACAACGAATAATCTACTGTTTAGTAGAAATTTAAAAGTAAAGTCATGTGATTTTTTCACATTATATTTCAACATTGAAGCTAGTATTTTAACATTGAATTATAAAAAGTATATATTTACGCGCCGCAATTTATGCAATCATATTAAAGTATTTAATAAAATTCTTCAATCTTTATCTTTATCTTCAAGAACATTACATTTTAAATCGTCGGTCAAACAGTCATCGCCTCGTCGGTCAAACAGTCGTCGCCTCGTCGGTCAAGCAGTCATCGCCTCGTCGGTCAAACAGTCGTCGCCTCGTCGGTCAAACAGTCGTCGCCTCGTCGGTCTGTTCAAACAGGCGTCGGTTCGATGTGACAATATACGTACCTACGCGTGAATTTAATGTTTCGCAATGTTTTATTAATTGATTAATTGCATTAGTGAAGATAAAGTAGTGTATGCAACTGCATATAACACGGGTATTAAAACACTCGTTAACTATTTTGAAACTCGCTTCGCTCGTTTCAAAAACTCACACTCGTGTTTTAATACCCTTCATTATATGACAGTTGCATAAACTACTATTATGACCCTAGTGGCTTATATTAAGAGAAATTAACTATCGGCTTATGTAAATATTTTTTTCTATAGGCAATTGTTTTTGTTTCGTGCCATCATATTATGATGTTATATTTACCTCGTAGTCTAGTGGTATGCATGTTCAACCACAGACGGGAGGTCCCAGGTTCGAACCCTGGGTCTGACCAAAAAGTGTTATCGGGATATTTCAATTTCTAACAACAGAATTAACAGTCCGGAGTCAGAAGCTGGCGGTGTTACGCCCCAGTGCCTCGGAGTGCACGTTATGCCGTTATTCCTGCACCTAATTTCTCTCCGGTCATGTCGGACTGCCGTCCCGTCGGAATATGAGAATGAGCAAATAGAGAGTGCCGAGTCCACATATTGTGTCTGAGCCTACTATTGTGCACTATTCTATGTCCTACGCAGATGGCTAGTCGGCCGCCTCGCCGTAACCAAAATCGGCTAGGACGACATTACTTATAATCCGCTCATCCGCATCACGCTCCACCACAACTACTGTCTACTTAGCAATCTGTATTTACATCACCTATTAAAATGAAATAAGGAATCGACCAAATTGAAATGTTGGTCGAGTCTTACACGTATTTTGTGAAGAAATGTAAAGTTGGTATTCTCGAAAGATGTAAATGTAACAAAGTACTGAAACTCAAAAGCCAGATAACCAGTTCTTAGTAATAGACACAAAATATCCGTGTGCCGCCTGTAGTAAGTGCAACGTCATAACCGTAAACTGTGTAGAAACAGGAGCGGGCTTGCGTATTATCCCATACGGGGTCATTGCCCACGGTCATCGTACTGGATTAAAACTACACATTTAGGTACGATATACATGGTTTATATTCTAGGAAAGAAAATGAACTGAAACACTTACACAGCTATTGCTTTGAATACTCATTACTCTTATAGCGAATAACTAAATATGCTAAAAGAAAGACCCTATCCAAGATAGAAGGATATATAAAAAAAGAAAAAAATACTCTCGACAATATGCCTGCAAGTATTTCGGTTCATATTGGATGTGTTGATCTACTGAACTAGAATATCTGCTTAGCTAATATTAGATTAGACTTATATTATGCTGCAGGCGAGAGCGCCACAATATTTGTTTCTAAACAAAGCTCATTCGCGCTGCGGGGTAGAATATAACAGTATTCAAACTTCTGTATTTAACTTTTTATTTCTTTAGTATTGTTACAGTAATGTAGCATAAAAAACAGCATGCATGCAATGCTCTCCAATGCACTGTCTCTTAATTTATATATAATTAATCAAATTTATTTCAACGTGTAAATTTTTTTATCCTATAGGGGGGCAAACGAGAAAGCGGAATCATTTTCTTGACTACCGACGTCCATAGACATCCGCATACAGGTTATACAGATGCGCTGCCCTCGTATCTCATCCCACCTCCATGGGGCACCGGCTACTTATATACCGTACGCAAATGAACAAATTTGACATGACTTGATTTTAAAGACTTGATTAGCAAAATGCAAGATAAAAGCAAAAATATTGAATACCTTATGAAGTAAACTAACAGGTTTATTTACATGAAGTGTGAAACGTTAACGCCATTTGTTGCACACGTTAGATAGTCATTTTGTTGTAAATGTCAGCAATTGTGTTATAGAAATTACCTACTATTGACACAACATCTAAATATTTTAAACACAACATACTTTAGAAGATGATCTAGTCTCTATTATTCAACGAGACCACCTAAACGTAGACTCAACATGTTAATCACTTCAGACCGAAAGATCTCTTAGGCTTATTCGGCTGTAATATATTAAGACCTGTGACGAATAAAATATATAATTATATTTCCTATAAGAAGACACCTAGGAGTAACCATCGGTTAAATGTACATATTTGTTCATCGATCGCTATACACTACAACTTATACATTTAATTAACTTTTTAGACACTTAGTCATAAAAATATTAGACTTCCATGATAAAATGAGATTTCAAAGTAAAAAAAAATTGCTGAATAATGGTAGAAATGCAATCACAAGTTCGGAGCGACTTTTGTATAAATCGTTGGCGTTATTTAATAACAATCAAATCTACTAAGAGGATTTTCAGCAAAACTTTGACATTTTAACAAATTTGAAATAAAAAATGTAGGCTAAAAGTATTGCAAACGCTAAGCGAGTTGGACGATCCATTAGCCTAATAGCCGAGCAGTGAATCGGCAAAAAGAGATTAGGCTATGCACAGTCATCGTTTTCTATACTATTATTGATAGGCTTTTATATTGATTTGGAATGCAATGTCTATGTAAGTCATGTACTATAATTAAAATATTGTGTAAAAACAACTTACACCACATAGATAGTAAAGGAAATTAAAAAAAATATAAAGTGAAAATACCGAAGCACAGAGAGACAATAATGCGTTTGAAGCTGGTTTAAAATAATTAAGATAAGCTGAAGTGTCGTGAATACAATGGGAGAATTGAATTCTTATCTCAGAAAATAATACGTGGATTATAATTACATGGCTTATTATATTTTGTTGGCTGAGCTTGTCGTTTATTTGATAATAACGGTTATTTATTGATGAGAATAAAAAAGACTGTATTGGTCTTAGGCATCATCTGTCAACTCTGGTCTGTCAGGCTTGTCCTTCTTCCACTTCTATTACTCTGAGTAAAACCGCGGACACAAAAACGGACATGTCAAAACTATAAGGGTTCCTTGTTTACTATGGAACCCCCCATAAAGAACAATGTAATGCAATTTCAAAATCGACATTTCTAAAGAAAATAATAAAAGGATTATATCCAATTATTGCATTATATCCAATTTTAAAGAAACAAGAAAAAATGAAATCTCTATAAGTAGTAAGACACTTCACTTCCACTTGCCCGTCTGCGTTTTCCTGGCCTTTAAAGTGGAATATCCGGTCCGATCGTAGAGCTCGCTCTTTGGCCGGCCTCGGGGATTAAGTTAGTTTATAAAATAGACGAGGAATTTGCTCTAATGAAAATACTAAAATTATAAATCTTTTTGTTTTTCCTAGTTTCCTATTGACCTATTCTTTAAAGCACGAAGCTAGCCCACATCTACTTTACAAAGCTACACATTTGAGAATGAGAGATATACTTTTATGTCAATAATCAATCATATTTGATTTATATTATGCCAATAAACGAAATTAATTGTCCCTGAAAAAAATAAAATCCTCTACAACAAAATAGAATTAGCTGCAATGAGGGGGCCAAATGACGCTTCAAAAGGTAACAGATTTTCTTTGTTACTATCATCATTTTATATTACGAGGCATTTAGAGTCGTTACCTTAATGATATCTTTCGCGAAACTAACGACTGCCTTTAGTTGACCTTTAAAATGTACAGAATAGTACATCTTTAATATTGCCCGTCAGCTTGTGAGTTTTTGGAACTCTTTATTCACTACAACATAATATACAACAACAATAATATTATACAAGAGTTTTTTTATTTTTTTAATTTTTTTTCATTTACAAACAAAAAGCTATGTTCAAGAGTATTAATATATTATTACTATCTATATTTTATTGCTATCTGAACCATGTGCAGAAATGAGACGTTAATTTTTATGCATAGAGAGGGTCCGAAAAGGTCCGGAAGGTATCAATGTTGTACGGCTAACGTTTCCTCAGCCGTCCTCAGCGTTTCGATCCGTCCGGGGCCCACTGCGATGTGGGCCCACTTTTCAGCGTTTATCCCCGACACATGACAGTGGTCAGAGACCATGTCTGGGCACCGTAGCTGTAGGTTAGGATAAGCAGGATGCACATGCACACGAGTTTGCGATTTAGTGACATAGGAATATCGCCTTTCATGTATGCTTTCATGGACCAGTATCTCTTCCAGAAATGTTCGATACGGCGGCTGATGTCTCGGTCGTCCTGTTTTCGAAGGCCCAGGTAGACTCGTGGTATACTCGTCGATGTATTGTATGATCTGCCCGTCTACCTAAAAAAGAAATTGCTGATATTTAAAGTATACTACCAAGTGGAACAGAAATTCATGAATTAATTCAAAATACATACAAGAATTATACATTTCGGCTGTTTTAAATAAAACAATACGTCTGCTTACTTTTGGCGTTCGAACATCTACGAGAGACGTAATGACAGAATTTATAGTATAAAACCCTCTTTCGAATCAGTTTCACTATAACCAAAAAAAAATTATTATGTAGGTACGTAAGCAAAACAAAATTATACTTTTTACTTTATACATACTTTAATCTTTACAATGGGTATCAGAAATTTTAGGATGGATACAAATGTAAATCGTTTATCGACTCACGATCCAATAAGTAAAGTACAATACGGATATATCCAAGCCCTTTGATATCGGATAGTGATTTTAAGAAAAGGTCTCTATCGTCTACAAAGATAATATAATATAATATAATAATATAATGGACAATAGAGTTATAATATGACTTGTAGAATATAAAAATTCATTTGTGTTCTTGATATGCTGCTTTTCTTAGTAGTAAAATTTTATCCTTGTATGTAAAAAACTTAGATCTTGGACTTAGATCACTACTCAATACAGAAATAACAAAAACATTTACCAACAAACATGGCTGTATAATTATAATATGTTTTAAATAAAAACATCGATCTAGCTTATGGCTGCCGAGAATGCAAATATACCGGCCTGTCACGGAGTTCCCTTTAATTTGCGGCCATCTCTTTATATTTCACCGTTTTAATATATCCCATTCGTACATAATTTCTTCAGCTATCTTCGTTTCAATTTCATATTTCATTTTATTTTCTTGCGAATATTTTCAAAAGAGAAGTTATTGCGTTGGGTTCGAACTTCTCTTCTAAATCAAAATTTTACCAAATCTTCGCGTTTTTGAGGTCTGAAAGGAATTTCCTAATGTTAATGCATAGCATTGCATCACAAGTGATAATTAGAATTACAAAAAAATATAAACTGATAGACACAAATAAATCAAGGAGAAAATATAAATACATTAGAATTTCTAGAGCTATTAATTATGATTATAAAATGAAGGGTGCGCAAGAGACATAAGCTTTACAAGAACCGTAAAGCTTTACGTTGGTGTTGCGTTTGAATGGCTACTGTTTTACTATTTTATGTGAAATAGTAACAAACTCCTCATATTATTTCATATCGCCTTTAATGGCTTCTTAGGGAGCAAATACGAATAATCGATGTATAATAAATGTGCTTGATGTTCGTCGGATAGGACGACGGAAGCGGACATCACGTTGTTTGTAAATACAAAATAATAATAAATGTGGTTAAGACTACGACCCCATTGTCCCTAATTTTGTGTAATAGTACAATGGTCTAACTTATGGAGCGAACTTCAAAAACAAATCAAATTATTATTAGTCCCCAGGAAAAAAAATGGAAGCTTTGTTAAGGAAAGAAGCAATAAAAAGCAATTCATGTAAATTTATTTTCCATTATAAGGGTAGTTCTTTTATTGTTTTATATACGGTTTGTGAAAACCTATTGTTCTATATTTTCTGAATGTATAAATAATAATAATTTTTGTACAAGTTTTGACGGGCAAGTGGATAGACGCAGAGTGGTGTCTTAGTAATAACGTCCCTTTGGATAAGCAAACCTTAAAATAGAGTAAAATATGGCAATTATATAAAACTAGACAGCGAATTAATTGACATTGTATATTGGCGCACATTGTCTCAATTTATTTAACATACAAGCAAGATTAACAAAAACTAATACGAAGTCTTATATCCATACACCGGCAGTCATATAATATCTTCTTAATGTGCTTTCATAATTTTTGCCGTATTAAGTACATACATAGATTCACCATTGGAATTTTTTTTATTACATAATATGTATGTCGCAGTCGGATTGTATAATCCGCCGTATTACATTACGGCTAGCCATTTAGAAAAACAGGGCCGTTTTGTAATGCGGCGGGTCAACGCTTAGCCGGATCGAATACGGCTAGGTCAAACTCCGCCAGAAAGTGTTCGCCGCTAAACTTTATTCAATATGGCTAGCCGTAATGTAATAGTCCGTGTCATTATTCGCCTCTTTGACAGAATATAGTTCCCAATTTTAACACTCGCGGCGCTCACAACAACAATGGCGTCAAATAAGGAAATGTCTCACTAGAATGCGATAAAAACATTGATTTAAACAAAGGAAACTTGTTAAATATATATGCAGAATCATACTTGGATTGGTTAGGTTAGGTTAGACTATGTTTATACACAACGAGCGAGCGAAGCGAGCGAGTCCAGTGGATTGGCACAATGAGGCTAAACGTGAGCCGCCATATTGTAGAACGTTTCTCAACGACAATCCGGCTAATCGTTGACCCGCCGCATTACTAAACGGCCCTGTTTTTCTAAATGGCTAGCCGTAATGTAATGCGGCGGTTTATACAATCCGACTGCGACATGTACACTATGAGGATTAATAAAACAGTTCTTGACAAAACTAGTTTGTGACTTTATTGTACAATAAAGTTGTAAAATAAGTCATCCAGCAAAACTAATAGAAAGTGACTTAAATGGCGTTTAGCGAGTGTATTCTAGAGTACACTATAACCCCTATAATAGGGCTCGAATTTATTAAATCCTTTAGCGCACTGACTAGCTGTCGAGGGAACCTATTAATAAATAAAACAAAGGAGGCGCTGAGGGCTCTTATCTGTTTTATGTTTTGGTATCTGACATTATATGCATCGTCTTCGATATAGCACCAGCAGTATTTTGGAAATGTTTGTTGACAATTTTGAGAGTCCTATTTGGAAACAATGGACGAAGGTTCATTTTGGTGTGTAAAAAACGGTAACGGATTATTAAGCTATATTACTAACAAAATATGGATGTGGTTCTGAAATAAATGATTATTATTACCTACTATTATAATTATTATCGAGTCTCACATAGCGGTATATACCCACGTACGTATGTATCACAATATGTATGTATATCTCGAGGAAACGCGTCGTCAACATAGACGGCGTTATCAAAAAATGTGAAGACTCAACTAAACGCGACAATATAGCTGTCACTTGGCGGCCAAACAATATGAGCGCGAGATACCAATTTTGCTGCAATGCCTTGATTGATCATAATTATTGTCCAACAGTGGATGTCTTGTGGCTGTTGATGAGGATGATGATGACCAAAAAGCTGATTTCAGGGATCTCCTGCAAGTGCATTATATTCCCCAAAGCCACATAATATATTATATTGTATGTAAGTATATACTTTATGAAAATCCAGGATTTTACTATTATTATTTAAAACTAAAATAAAATACCTTATCTCTCATCTAGAAAATTCAAAACTATAGTTTTGAACAAGCCAACTCGAGGGTTTAGCAAACCACATATTGTATTCATGATGTCTATTTTAGCTGTGACATGAGGTTGGTCGTGTCTATCTCTCAACCGAGTTCGGCTAGAAGCCTTTCAACCTAAATAGAATATTCAAAAGTTGGATTCTGAAAATATGGCTCAATTGGTGCTGCGATCCAACGGGATTTCTACTTTAATATTCGTCCAATGATATATCGTCATAAAATCCTGAACTATATGAGTTTTTAGTGTCCACATATTTGAATTTTGATGTTTATGGCTGTTACTGTTATGTGCATGGAAATATAAAAGGCTCAAAACATCGAGAGCACTCGTGAATTGCGTCAAATTGAATTATAGATTCATGTTATCAATTTTGTTTCAAATGAATACCGATTTGTTTGTAATTAAATGTTGCATTCGTACAAACTTGTACAGACACGCTGCACAAATTTATTTGCATGAGCTTTGTCGTCTGATAAGAACGTTTCCACGTCTAACTCCACCTGCGCACATGATCAACAAGTGAAACATTTGAGGGTTCGCCGTGGACGCACAATCCCACATCAAAGTAGAACAAGTTTATCACTTAAGAATCATGTGCGATTGTACGCCTGTTGAGAGTTTTTCTCTCGGGAAGTTGTAAAATATTGACGCTAAAATTTAAGTCACATATTAACAACCTCTTGAAGTGCAGAAAAAACATAATTCACAATAAGTCAACGCAATAACATGTCATTCATTTGTGTATATATTTTTGTGAGACTTATACGAGGTCTATATTTGTGTTGACATACAATCATAAAATTTGATAAGAAGTAATAAATTACAGCCCAAATCGATAAGGAATAAATCGTAAAATCATGTAATCTTAATACAAACTGACATATACTTCGACTCCAATACTAAGATTCCGCTGTCCATCCTCCTGTCTTTCTGTATGTCTGTCGTCATATTATCTATCTTAAAACCGTGTTCTGGGTAAAAAAAAATACGAACATCAATATTAAAATATGTATCGTAGAGTTTAATTTCGTAGAATGCTAGTAGGAATCAAAGAAGTAAACTTTCATATTGCTAAATTACAATTAAAACATATGAAACAGAAAGTTCTATGCTATCAGAAAAATAAATAAAAAATAATATTTATCTTTATAATAATATAGCAAAAACACCTATATGTATTCGAAATAATGTTGATGTTGATTGTTAATGTTGAGGATAAGACGACTTACTCGGATATTTCATGTCAAACAAACGATACCCTTATCTTCGTTTAAAACAACCTTTATGTACGTGCACAGTAAAACCAAATAAAATCTATTGAAATACAAGTCACATCGCAAATGTACAGAGGGAGGCGAGACGATTCCAAATTGTTCAATAGTTTCTTTTCTTTTACTGACCATATCTTTACGTTAGGGATAGAATCCTACAAAATATTCACTTTTGTCCAAAGCCGTTTACAACCGTTCTTTATTTACGGATTAAGCCGTAAAGTATAAGATTTAGTAGCATAAATAAGGTACCATCTTACCCACATGTTAAATACGTGTAATAAAATTATATTGAACATACGTTACATAAGTATATATATCACCGTAAGATTACAAAAACCGTCAGTTTACAATATAACTCGTGAGATTATAAATTGGCTAACTAAAAAATTGTGAACTGAACAATCCATTCACAATTTAACGCATTTTTTAGTTAGTTTATAATTAAAAAAAAAAATGTAATAAAGTTCACAATACTTGGTACCTACTACGACGTGCAACCGTGCAATGCGGTCAGGCTGTAACCGTAGTTCAAAGGAGGACGCCACCAGTGTCGTAGTCGGACCCGCCACTCGCTCCAATCCATAACACCCTCCCACCAAGGCTGTCTGGTATGGGTAGTCCTGTCCGACATAGCCTTAGGGGTAACAGAGGCACGCAAGCCCCCCCACCAAGACAAGGTGGCAGAATCTACGGGGGAAAGTAATGTAACCACTGCACATCCCTATCTTTGTGTGTGTATATAAAAGTGTTTATTTAAAGTTAGGTTTACGATTGAAACATTGTCAGTCGAACCACAGCGTTAGTTAAGAGAGGAAATTCGAATCACGATTGCGCTCGCCTGAAGCATACATACGCCCGGAAAATCACTAATAACTCTTCGACTAGAGCTATCTTGTTTACTACGAGTATACGTTATGTTCACAAAGCTTGCGCGAATTTAAAATTGGCTGAACATTGTGTTATTTAATAAAAGTTGTCTTTGCCATTAGTTTTATAGTATGTTTATAGATTTGTTTCATTTAAAAAAAATGTGTACATATTTTTATCATCGATGTCATTTATCCCATCATGTTTAGTATTAAATGACTTGTTTTGGATTTTTACCTGACTGTGCCATAGGGAGGAGATATAGATTTCTATGTTTCCTGTAAAGTCATAAAAGCTTAACAACATAAATAATATTATGTATTATTTTAAAACAAACATTCCTTTCGGTAAAGTGAGTTTTATAATAATTCTCTGTTGCTTTTGTAGTATGACAATTAACATACGAAGAAGCAATCAAGGCCGTAATACCGAAGCCTGCTCATGTATATACATTGCTCTTATTCTTTCTCCCACCGGCTACACACAAACCATATGGAACACAATAGCATGGCTGTCACTTTTAACGCCGTAACTTATGAGTAGCCCAACCCAGTCCAAATCCAGTATTGCACCGCTAAACCGCAAACCAAAAACGGGGACGGAAAAATCGCATTTTGGTCCGACCCGGGATTCGAATCCGGGTTTGTGGTAGATCACGCTTACCACGAGGCAGTCAATATTATATTATTTAAAATATATTATTACAACTAGTACGTTCTAGACAGTATCCGTTTGCTGTGTAGTTTTAATGGATATGGGCACAGTTGTCGCACACTATGCAAGTTCAAATGGTCAATTAACTATTATTGATATGCAATTGGATATTACAGCCGATTCCACACGGGAAGACGCACCGAGTATTATAACAAACTTCTCTTAACTCTGAAACTGAGCAGCACAGACTGCCATAATCCGGAATTATATCTGAATAATACATAAGCTAAAGCTGTGAGGAAATCGAGATCTAATCCCTTATAGAGATAGACTTATTATTATTCCAGCATTGTCAAGCCAAATCATCATTTATACGTACCTACGCTAAGTACCTGTCAACGTAGTTATCCATACTAACAGTAAAAATGCGAAAGTGTGTTTGTTTGTATTTTTTATTTAACATAGCAGGCAAACGAGCAGTTGTATGCAGATGCGGAGCAGCACCTGATGTTAAGTGATCACCAACGCCCACATACATCCGTAACACCAGAGGTCTAACAGATGCGTTGTCGACCTTTGAGGGAAGAATAAATTTGTTTGTTTGTCCTTCCTTCACATCAAATCGGATCAACAAATCGATGTGATATTTAGTACATTAAATCGTCAATGAAAAATATTTTTCAAAAAAACTAACTTAGCCTTGAAATAATTCGTGGCAACTCTTAATCACTTGAGTTCACGAATATAATCGTGACAGACGGCGACTGGTACCCGATCCATTTGTTATTTTTGTATAATTTCTTTAGAAAAATTTCAGTGATAAAACATTTACACAATAAAACATACATTCCAGGCTACACCACAATTGAGTATAAGGTTGTTCTAAATTTTAACCTCAAAAGAATTGTTAACATTATTATCGTGGCGTATATAAATATCGTGGCTATTTAGATATAATTATCAAACGAAATTATGTTGAGTATTTAAGCATGATCTAATCGAATCGTAGTTTATTTTGGAACATCAAAAATAAAGACAAGTCCAGCACCTATACCAATTTGGCCACGGTTCTTTGTCATTTTGATTACAGAAAAAAAAACTATAGTAAGATACTATGTCACCTACTATTTATTGCGCCACAACAGTTCTGGGATGTCAGTAAAGTGTATAGGGACTTAGAACCAAACCTATTGTAAAGTTTTCAAACATAGACGTGATTTGATTTTTAATTGATTTACTATGATATATTGATTGCGCCACAGAATGCGCCTGCTAGGATGTCAGTAAAGTGTATAGGGACTTAGACCGAAATCGAAACAATTAGATACACAATTATGCTTACTCTGGATTCCCATGGGTAGTCACTCAGTGCAGATTACTGTTCGGTCTTCTTCATCCATACTCATACATTCCTTAAGTTGTTATCCTGATTGTTTGTTCTATTAGTATATATTATAAAATAATATAGCGTGAGCACTTGGAAATGAAGGTTAAACTAAACTTTAAAAAGCTTCGTATACTCAGATAATGAAAAAAAATCAAAAAGCTAGCAAGCGCGAACTAATAATAACAATCCAAGAGCACGTTAGCCACGTCAGAGCTGTAACTAACAGCGTGGCTACAGCACTAGTAAGCATGTTACCTCTATATATAAAATATCAGTGCTTCTAATCGTTTTTCTTTATGACACGGAGGAACACAATAAAACATGGTTTCATCGAACTTGGAGTAGGTATAATGATTTGTGGAACTCACACGGTAATGCTAATAGACTGTTGCATACTAGTGCATAATGCCGAATATCCCAAAAAACTTTGAGTTATGAATTAATAAGATAAATGTTATTCATGAAATATTGTACGTAATTATCTAAACACTACCTCAGTACCTTTGACAATTAGTATTCCGTCTGTTGTTCACTTTAATTGGATTGTTAGCGTAATTGTTAAACCAGATTTTGGTGTTCGATGCGAGAAGTCTTGAGAGCTTCCACTAGACTTTGTCAGTTACGATTGAATTACAGAATATATAAGCAATTATTTTAACTAACAGTAAATACAAAAATGTGTTTTTCCTATAAATTAAAATATATATTTTGTATAAATCTAAAACCGAAAAAGTTTATTTTTAAGAATATATTACAAAACAAAGAGTTAAAAAATACAAGGATATACAAATAAAATAATAAGAAATATTGGCCGTCAATTTATCTTGGCATCATTGAGCAAGGAGAAGCGGGACCACAAATATAATAATGTTACTATTCGTTCTTGTCTAGTGACTTATTTTATCTCGATAAAAAATAAATTATGATGGATGTGTATAATTTTTATCTGATTCTCACTTTTTTTTTGTGATTAATATCATCAGCATCTAGGTCTTTCGTATTAAGATCTTTTTTAACCTACGACGCGACATTTATAGATTGCGAGTCCATCACTTCCGACCAACTTTATGTTAGGTTAAGAATGAAATATTATAGTTAGCACTAAGGTAGAATGACTGATCGCGGTTCCTAATGTTTTATTTATGATGAGTTAGATACGGACGATATCCCCCCTTGACGGATCTTCACCTTGTCGCTTAGTAACCGTGGCCAAACCACCACGTTGAAGCCACACTCCGAGTGAGATTAGCAGTAGGCCCGCTCTGTGTGCGTCCCAGAAAGAGCGGGCGTCAGAGTTTTCTGGCCTCCGCTGACAGAATGGCTCGCGGAAAGAGAGGTGTCTCGGTGTCTCGTTGCCGTGCGCCCTGTCTTCCGCGACCGAGCGGAGATGCACCGTCAGATGGGCGGTAAGGCCGCCGAGGAAGAGGAGGCGTGGTGTGTTGTTGCCGTCCTCCCTGTCCTTTGCTGCCGTTTAATGGTTGGCCCCTGGGTGACGGTCACGGGGTTGCTCTATAGGCCAGGGGATGGGACCAGCTAATTTCGGAGGTCCTCCACCCGTCACTCTGAATTATCAGATGTTGCTCCGTTGGAGCATTGGGACCAGGGTTTAGGATGGGAACCTGATCCCATTGCTCGGTTGAGTAGGGACTGTTCAAAGGCAGCCGAACAGTCCCCAAAGAGGAGAAGTCTGGACTTTTCACCAAGTCCAGCTTGTCGCTAGAGGGACCCTGATGCTTGTAGACCCGGGGTCCTCCAATTATACCGGCTGAAGGTACCCGCAGAGGTTTAGTCGGTAGGGGCAACCCAATTGCCGAGCTCATCACTGTACTCGGTTGAGCCACCCAGGCTCCTGGATAACCTACGTAAAGGTTTCTCGTGCATTACCAAAAAAAAAAGGTACGGACGATATCAAACAATCGAAAATATTTTCTTGGTACCTTTCAAATAAGAATGACTTATCTACACTTTATAATAAAATTAAAGATCGTTCTTAATTTATTAATTAGTTTTAAGTATTGTGCAAAAGTATTCACATGCTGTATTGCGTTTTTAAATAAGCAATATCACTTCTAATTTTGTTTGAACTCAGATAAATATCTTGTTACTTAGGTCAAAGTAAATTTTATTATTATTACTCTGAGTGCCAGTAACAGGGCATATTAATTGCACCTCTATAATTTCAACTAGTAGCGTTTTATCGTAAAGCGATTTCATATGATTTGTGACATATTGTATTTATATTTTATTACATTATTATAATGCGGTGGGTATTACACGGAAATCAAAATATATTTTTCCCGGCAGCGAACACCTTCTGTTATGATAATGATGTTGAATTTGACTCTGAGGTCCCTGTTGCATATTAATGCACATTCAAATCTCTTAATATAATATAAAATATATCAATGAAAGGACAGCTTTGATAATTTTAAATTTTATTTAAATGTTTTTACTGTCTTTACATCTTTAAAAAAAAGGAATAAGCATATCACGCGCAATATTAATGTGCTGGCTAAAGTATGAATAAGCACCAATCTCATATCAAAATATATATTTTTAGTAAGATGTATAAATAACTATAATTATATTAAAGCAATTTTTTTTTGTTATTCGCTATAAAAATCTGGTAGTTCAGCGCACGAGTGCACTCATTAAGGTACAGCCGCCCTGCCCAGCAGTGCGAATGGGATTTGTTTCGAAACAGCTGCAAATTAATACAAGTCTAAGCTATTATTTGCTTTGTGGATTTGAGCGCGAGTAGTTCAGTTAATTTTCTTTCCTGATATGTATTTCACGCATATCGTAATAGTGTCGTTTTAACCCGTTAGTAAAATGGAACTAAAATTGCCGACGGCAAAGAGCTCTAGCCCAAATGGGATTAAAGCGCAGCCCGCTCCTGTTTCCACACAGTTTACGGTTATGACGTGGCACTTACTACAAGCGCGATGCACACGGCTATACTATGTCTCTTACTACGCAATAGTTAACTTGCTTATAAGAACCACACTTTTTATTTTATTAGTGAAAAAGCACAATTAGGAATCATTCAGACTTCTTACTATCCTGAAGAAATGATTATCTCTTTTATGATGAAAAACTGTAAGCTTTATGTGTATGTTCATAATAATTTCTTCATAAAATTCTATGCATAAAGGGAATGCTAGTATAGTTACTATAAGCGTCACTTTAACTAAACGACATAGCTGCTATGTCATTCCCTGTGAAAATCTAGTTCCTTTCAAAAGAATAATAAATCAAGTGGTTTCATATAGTATTCTGTATTTAGCAAGCAAGAGTTTTCACATTTTATGACAGGACATTAACATTCAATGTCGTTATACTTTCATATTAACTTTTCAAGGCATGTCTCACTACAAACGTTTTACATCTGAGCAACAATATTATGTTATGTATTATTTTGTATCCATATCTCAACATAAGCTGTGCAAACAATTTTCATGGAATTATCTTTATTTTTATATATTACTAGCTGCGCCCCGCGGTTTCACCCGCGTAACTTTCGATCCCGTGGGAATATCGGGATGAAAAATAGATGTTGGCCGATTCTCAGACCTACTCAATATGCTCACAAAATTTCATGAGAATCGGTCAAGCCGTTTCGGAGGAGTATGGCAACGAAAACTGTGACACGACAATTTTATATATTAGATATAAATAGATCACGTTATTCTTCGTTGATAAAATAACTTTTAAAGAAGATGTAATAGATTCCCATTGTTTTTAATATAAACGTATATTATAACGTAAATGTAATGACACAATTAATATTTTCGTTCTGCAGACGCGACAAACGATATTCTGATATATCACTTAAAGATAAATTTAATAAATCGGTATATTGACACTTTTTCTCATTATATAGACTATATATATAGACTTTAATATAAAAAAGTGATAATCATAATAGGAATTTTAGAAACAGGCACAAACTAGATGTATCAACACATAGACTTAGCAGATTAAGAATGTCCTTTCGGGGCAATGCACTCGCTTCTACAATAGAACTCCAGAAAGCGTCATATCGTATATAGTAATATAAGAATGTACATATTTGTACATTTATAGGTTGAACCTCACGATGGCTGCAGATTTTGTTTCGCCGGTTCTCAAGACTCGGCTCGGGTTGAACCGATGGTAGACGTTTTTGATGTTCAAAAATTAATTTTTATAATTCTATTTTGAATAAAAACATTTTCACTTTATTTCATTTCAGTGATTAAATCTCCCGGTACCGACCACGTGTTCACTGCGTGTTTTTGAAGCGTCAATGAACGTCCGCGGTAACCGAAAGGTTAAGAAAGATCGCATTTGTAAGCATTTAAAAGTTATTTCACCATCACTCTCTTTAAAAAGTTTCATATAAAATGTTAAAATACATCTTTATATATCTTTATATAGGTATATAAAACTCTCGTGTCACAATATTGTCACCATACTCCTCCGAAACGGCTCAACCGATTCCCATGAAATATTGTGTGCCTATTATTGGGTAGGTCTGAGAATCGGCCAACATATATTTTTCATCTCGATATTTCCACAGGATCGAAACTTACGCAGGTGAAACCGTGAGGTGCAGCTAGTTTTAGTATAATATATAAACACTGCGCCCTGCTAAACAAATTCGCTGATATCCCGAACACCTTCAAGTAAATGGATGTAGTTTCGAACTTTACGACGTGAATTTCTTAGCGAGGTTTTAAAGTTGGACTAACATTATGTGTACGAATAAGGATTATATTGTAGTATGAGGATTAAAATGTAAATGAAATCGATTTTTGTGTATTAGGTATATAGTTAAATCATCAAGAACTGTAGTTTAGATTTGCCATTATACAGGGTTATTTTTTGCTCACCAGCCAAATTTTCAGGTTTGTTTCAGAATCAATAATACATTCGATTTTTGAAATAAAAAATATTAAAAAAATAATTAGATACAATTACTTTGTCCCATGTTGTAAAACATATTTCTTGGTCACCACGTGCATCACACTCGCGTCTCACGGTAGCCCGATGTCACTGACCTTGAAGTCGATACATTTCGTGTAATAACAACAATTCGATGTATTTTCAAGGTTCATTTCAAATCGATTTTTATTTAATAAAATATTACAACTAGACGATAAAATTTAAAACACACTCTTGGAATGATGTCTACTTCCTTATTTTAAAATTTGGCCGGTGACCAAAAAATAACCCTGTATAAATGACAAGCCGTGTCTTGCAGTTTGCGCATAAGTCCTTAAGATAATAATTAAAGGTGGGGGAAGGAGGATAACGTAATATTAACCTCTAAGCGGATGTCTATGTGGATCAGTACTTATAAAAATAGCTGCGACTGCTCATTTTTCCCCTTATACTAGTAGGACGCGTACATCGAGGGTTCCGTAGGTAAAAGAGGTAGGTAGGCTCCGCGAGAGTTGAGGTGACCCACACAAGCAAAGATTTGTTAGTCTTTTTTAAGCTGTGTGATCTATAAGAACTAATCATATCATTAGAATTTAGAAATGTATATTTGCGGGTGCCTGGTAGAACTATATTTTCTGTGATAATGTCATAATTTAGCAGTTTCGAATTTTACTTTTAATAATTAATTTTACTTTTTGCCAAATTTCAAAATAAAAAGGTCAACGGGAAGCAGCCTATGGGTTTTAAAAAGTGATTTCATACAAAATATGTTCATAACTTTATATGTATTACGTTAACTTAGAAGTGTGTTTTTTGAAAGCATGTAGGAGTAACAACAGACCTCAGTAATTGACATAAGTTTGAACATGATCTTTTCACGCGTTTCCGAAAAAAAGGCCTTGACGTACAGACAGACCGATATTTTACACAAAAAGAATATTATTCAATTTATGTTGTGTTTAAGAAGACTTAACGATTGTTCAAAAGCAACACGAAAGTTCTTCGCAGATGAGTACACTATTTAAATATCAAAGACGCTACACAAATTGGAAGCATGTAGCTAGCAAGTATATAATATTCCTTTGTCTGTATCATTTTGCATACAAAACTCTTTGTATGAAACATCAGATAAAAGGGAACATACAACTTAAAATAAATAAGATGTTCTTGGATAAAATGTTTACCAATAGAATATCGTTACATGATGCATTGCAAAGTACGCTTTGGTATTTTACTTGACATTTTAGCGATGTGGAAACGATAGGCGGCAATACAAAGTGATGTGTCGAGTATTTTGTCAATACTTTAGCACCACCTCGGGAACACTTTTACTTTTTGAAGATTGGTTTTGCTAGAGCTGTAGAAATTTAGTTTTATATTTTGATTCGAAGTCCATAAGAACTTTTGTCTATCACATTTAAATAGATTTTTTTTTATATTGACAAACGTGTGGTCGGTGCCATTACATGACATGACAATGTTCATAGACATAGCATAGAGGATTTACAGATTGTTTTCCCTTCTTTCCACTCCCCCCCTTCTTACATGCCGCACGACGATATCGTGTAAGTGAGAGCTCCCGGATCCTGCCAACCCAATGCGGCATGTATGCATGCATGAAGCATAGCACTACCTTTAACTAAAGTGTGTTACTTTAACAGACATGCCTATTAGCTATTACTTAAAGTAAATAATTGTAACTATGTATTATGAATAAATTTTCATATTCATTCATATACGAAAGTTATGGACTTTCAGACGGACTTTCTTTTTAGTGTTCTACGTAGCAAATAGCGTATGTTTATGTATTCTTTCATTCATGTGATGTATGTGGTGAGTATTTTCTTGTTTAGTTTTAAAAAGTGTAATTAGAAGAGCGCGCACCTTTGTCTTTGTCTTATTATCGGATTTCTTATGGAATGGGTTATTTGTTTATTGTGCAATGTGTGAGCTATTATAATGTTAAACTTAGGTTGTCACATAAATATTACTAACATGTACATATCCTAGCTAATTATTGGTCAATGAATTGCGTATTTTGATATTAGGAAGTATGCGTATAATAATAGAAAACATATTAGAACCTTCGAATTCTAATTTAATCTGATTAGAATTTTTGTTTATGAAAATCAAATCAAGCTTACCTATTTTTATACCGTAGTATTTTGTTTTTATACCGTCTAACCACAAACGTCCATATTTTAAAATGCGTTTAATTGCGAAGGTTTGAATGGGTGGAGGGATAATATCTTGTTTGATAAAATAATTATTTTTTAACTTTAAAAACATTTTTACAGATAAAATTCAAAATCAAAGTATGCCAGATTAATTACACATAAAACAAAATAATTTTGCAATAAATTCCTATAATATGAATCTTGGCCTAATCGCGTGAAATTCCAACATGATTAATATAATATTCAATTTTATTTAAAATATTATAAACAGATATTTGAAAAAATATGGAGTTAAATAGGCACAATTTCGATAAAAACCAAAAACAATACCAAAAATATCTTAAAAAAAAAAGAGAGGACCATGAATTTTTTGACCCCCTATTATTATTGAAACGGGTACCTTATTTTTTTCTTTTTTTTCGCTGGGGAATGGTCTTAGGCATTCCTCCAAGTTGGAGAAAACCTGGAGGGTATGTGGGAAACTCGAAAGCATGTAAGTATATACACTGTTCCCCCTACCCACTAAACCCCAGGGGTGTTCCATCTCATCTGCCCGGAGAAGCCCCGGGAACGCGATAACATACAACCGTGACTTCTCCAGCGGATGTCGTAGTGTGCTCTACTCAGGAGAGTTAGGAGGTACTCTCCTTACTATGTTTTGATATGCTGGAACACGCAGCACACCAAACTACTCGGGTCTGATAGAATTGGCGACGACTCCCCCAAGCCGTCGCCTTACAACCCTTCCTAACGTGACATGTTGCGGCGCCTACGTCTCGAACCTATGGAGGACTGTCAGGCAGACAGTCTCCATAGACAGCCTCTCTTATGCGTTCTGCATCTTCCTTTTTACGCATTAGTCCGGATCAGTGCTGATAGTGAGAGATCTTCGCCTTTGACAGCAGTGAGCCTCTCTCTTTCCTCTGCCCAAGCAGGGCATTCCACCAACGTATGGCTTGCCGTATCACGGCTATTGTGACAGTGGCGCACGACGGTGTAGGCTCCCGACTGATTACCTAACCCAATAACACGACTGCCTCGGTCGTTATTTCAAATGGGAACCTGAACACGTCCAATTGTTCTGTCCTCTTACCATACACCCTGTATACCTATTTTCAACCCTGTAAACTTCACCCTCATATTTCATCGCCTTAAGGGTGTATCGTGAAAGTACCTGTACAAATAAATATCTGTACCATATTTTAAGTTTTTCTCATTGTGACACACACACACTCAGATTGAAGGCGTAACTCAAATTTATGTACCCACTGCCAATCTTGAAGATCATCTAAGTACACCATCACCGCCTAGAGACTGATGACCCTACTTACAAAATTATTCTTCATCAGTTATTCTAATTAATACTAAGCGTTAAACAAGAGTCTTTCTCATCATTTAATCATTTGTCTATATTCATATTTAATGTGACTATTTTCAATTTTTTTTATATAGTTTAGATGAATAACAATAATAATAAATTGTTCGTATTTTAAGTAAAGTGATGGTGATGTTGCCATGTTACATGAGTTTGTGAAGAAGATAACAACAATTTACATTTACCTTAAGTAAATGATCGGATATCTATAGACGTTGAAGAGTCTAGTAATTGAATAACTTTTTAAAGTATGATTACACATTACACATGTCCTTTATAAAGAAGCAATTTAATAATAATGTCGTCCTAGCCGATTTCGGCTACGGCGGCCGTCTATATAGACGTACCATCTGCGCAAGACATATTATAATGCACAAGTGTGCGCGCAGACACATGTACACTCTCTATTCCCTCATTCTCATATTCCGATGGGACGGCAATCCGACACGACCGGTGAGAAATCAGGCGCAGGACCGACGGCTTAACGTGCTCTCCGAGGCACGGGGGTGTAACACCGCCATTTTCCTGACTCTGGACTGTTATTAGAAATTGAAAAATCCCAATAACAATTTTCAGTCCGACCCGGGATTCGAACCCGGGACCCCACGTCTGTGGTTGAACACGCTTACCACTAGACCACGAGGCAGTCAGGAGGCAGTAAGAAGCAATTTATGTATTATATAAAATAGTAGATACTGTTGTTTCACCAGTGTATGTTACGAACACGTAAAAGTATGGGAATGAAAAGTTAAAATATATTTTGCGACCTATTCTAGACATACAAACGTATATGCCAATCTAATTTCACGCAATATTTCTTGATAATAATCGATCATGATATTTCAGAGCAGTTTGAACATACACAAACACACGAAATTTCTGTACATGATAAAATATTTATAATCTTACGCAAAGCATTACGTGTACCTATCTTATGATTTGTGTAACCGGTTAATGTGAATACATAAGCTTCTGGTTTATTGTTGGTCACAAAAAGGGTGTCGAGTGTTATTTTGCCTCGCGTGTGCTCAATACTATCGCTGCATCGTGCATTATAAAAAAAACTAATTCATGCAACATACAGCATGAAACTTATTTTTGATTATAACATCAACAACATAGTACTCTATGTTAATATTTTCAGCCACGCAGAAATGTAACTGAATTACGGGTTGAATTCCACATCAAACGCTACTTAACAAATCTGAGCAGATCCCGCAAAATGTTGGCTTCTGTCTCTGTAAGCGGTTACTTCGCGAACATCCATTTTAATTTCATCTAAATAGCATTATTTTGTCAATGGTTTTTAAATTAGGTAGTTTACTTTTTATGTCCGAAGCAAAAAACGCGTATATAGCAACATAATATTACGTCAACTAGGTACTATAACTTTTACTTCTTACTTTAATCTTTCCACAGTTAGTGTATTTGCAATTCTCACAAACACAATTTACTTCTTTGTTATGATGATATATTAGTAACAAGCGAAGTTATCATCGGAAATATCTAAAATACCTGTTGGGATTCAATAATAAAATCAAAATAAGTATTAGGAACCAATGACTTTAGAGACTAGTGTTAAAATATAAAATATTTATAAATTACAAAATCATAAAATTATAAAAACATTATTGAATAACAACAACATTTAGTCTTAGAATCAATTTGTAACCGACACAATATAATGAGCCTATTTTCTATTCTTCGATGTAAAAGACATTATGGTTAAATGTATCGCTTATAAATTGTTCTGATTCTTATTCTTAATTAACTAATATAAAATACGTAAAGAACTTCTCTCTCTGTCAGCTTATAAAAATATTTTTTTGTTACAAGAAAAGCAACTAGCTGTCCTTCTGAACAAAAATAGAAAGTTTAGGCAATAACAGTAATAAAGATTCATTTTCACTGCGGGTAACGTTAATAAAATAAATGAAATTCTGGGGATATCTTGGAAATAATATTTAGAGGTTATACGCACATTCGACTAGTGGCGCAGGTGGATTTCGAAATTGTCCCTTTTCCTGCCTCCCATTACATACTTTCTATCGCACATTTATCTATACTAATATTATAAAAAGGAAAGATTTGTGTGTAATACCTATATATGTCACGAATAGGATCCGAAACTACTAGACCAATTTCAAAAATTCCTTCACGTGTACGACTTTCACGGACTAAATAACCAGGGTGGAGCTTGGTGATGGAAGTAACATAAATTATTATACTTGCCAAATTTTAAGAAACCAGATCAACGGGAAGCTTAGTAAGAGCTAGTGTCACACTGCATGCTTGCATGCAGCCGAAATTCAGCGTTCAAATGGCACGATCAGTGAAGTATCTCTTGCTTACACGAGACTGGCGTAAAGTGACAGCTGTGCCATCGCGTTTCGTGCGATGTGCAAGTAGCCGGTGACTCATAGAGGTGGAAGTAGAGATGAGGGCATCGCATCTATATAGCCTCTATGTGGATGATATGGGTGTCGGCTGTCATTGAAATTTCCCCGACTGCTCGTTTGCCCTCGTATAGCATAAAAAGGTACCCGAAAGGTGAAAAGATATTTATTTGCGATGGAGTAAATGTTTCGAAAAGTAATTATATGATAGTTATCAAATCATGAGATAATAATTCCATTAGCTCTAAAACAGAAGCACCAACATTGAGATCAAGATAACGACATGCAAAATATATGAATGTGGAGGAAGCTGAATAATTGTCAGTGGTAGTCTGAAGTGTCCCTTGGGAATCAGGTGAGAACATAATTGTGAACCTAATTGCTTTGATTTGATTATAGCTGTTCTAGTTCCCAATCCACTTTACTTACGTCTTAGCTAATTGTATCGATTAATATATAATAAGTAGTAATTGATAGTAGAAAGATTTGTTGTATATTATTGTGAGACTATTATAGATCATTTAAAATATCTAAGTCTTTTTTCAAGGTAACCTTAGTTTATCTTTTTTATAATTAAGATGATTACTTTATTTAAAAAATGTCGTGTCGTTTGAATACAGGACAAATACGAATTTCGTGTGACAGATTCACGATACCAGAGCGTAGCAACATATTATTTTGTTTAAATTACAGCGACTATTTACTCTACGTTTAATTAATTACATTTTGTTTAGGACCCCACACAAAAACAAATTAAGACTACTCATATTAATTCAAATTTTTCATAATCATGTAATATTTTTTACTGGTAGAAAGTTACATTTAAAAGAAAGTTACATCCCAAGGGCAATCTTAGGCATACCAAAGAGGTCGCGGATTCGAATTCCGCCCAAGTCTGTGTGTATTACATGTATTTAAAAAAAAATGGTAGGTAGGAGGTCAACGAGTTATCGGAGTAATTTTTTTGACTATCGATACCCATAGGCACCCTCATAGTTGTTGTACAGATGCGTCGCCCTCCCTCTCCTCCACCTCCTTGGGTTACCTGCTACTCACACACCGCTCCAAACACAACAGCACAGCTGTCTCTTTAAGCTTGTATCGTGAAAGCGAGAGGTACCTCCTCGGTCGTGCCAGTCCCATGCTTACTACTGTATATGGCACTGCCTGTTACTATCCCCAGTTGGCCCCCTATCTTGGCGATCCCCAGTCCTGTACCTTGGGAGCAGTATCAACCGCACGCTGCGGATGCACTTGCTGGCTTACCGTCTGCTTAACCAAGTGAGAGCGGCGCGTGCGTTACTGCGGCCGGCGCAGGAAGCCGAGCTTGAACTGCACACGAGACTTTGGTAAGAGGTAGTGCCACACTGCATGCTTGCACGCAGTAGAATTGGGCCGGCACGACCGGGGAGGAACCTCTCGCTTACACGACACTGGCGTAAAGTGACAGCTGTGCTGTCGCGTTTCGTGCGGTGTAAGTAGCCGGTGGCCCATAGAGGCGGGAGGAGAAATGAGGGCAGCGCATCTGTATAGCCTCTATGCGGATGTTTGTGGGCGTCGGTAGTCATGAAAATGGCTCCGGCTGCTCGTTTGCCCTCCTATATCGTAACAAAAATAAAAAAAAACGAAACTGGGGATATACAAGACCAACATCCGCTCACGTCTTACTTACGCCGCCCCCGCATTGTATGCGCTTATCCTTGCGTCCCCAGAAGGGCCGTCTGTAAGCCAAACATCATTCTATGAGTGATCACGAGAGCCGGTCGTTACGTCCGTAACGATGTGATCGCGCGAGATTTGCGTGTCGAGTCGAGAATTTGTGATCCGACAGTCATGTGCAACTAACTATATGTTTAATAGAGCACGCGTGACCTACGCGAGAACCTAGCGGAATAGGACCTGAGTGTGCGGTTGTACGGACTAGGACTACACCCGCAGACACAGCACACACAAACACCTACTCAACATAAACCATTACACACCACACACCTGACCTTTAATGGCCTTCATTCAACAGCGACAGCAGACCCCCCCGGCATAGTCGCCTTCAAGCGACGGCGACAAAAGACCAACATATTGGTCCTTTCCCCCATCACCGAGGGGACAGTATACCCCTCCCGATTCCACGTGTAATGGCATTCGCGCCGAGGCTCGTAAGCCTTATGAGGCTTCCCAGGCTCTGAGATGACTCCACAAACACAAGCTCTGACAAGTGCTTTTTATACTTATTTTTTGTTTTTTTTTTCATTGTTCACAATATAAGCAAGTATTTGTACAAACAATAATTATTACACAACATACTCGTAAGTACTTACCTAGTTCAACAATAAACCGAATCGATTCTTCAACAATAAATAATGATTACTTAATATTACTGGTCTAATTTCGCTCCACCATTTATCAAACTTTCAAACCCACGATCTAGTTTAAAGTTCGTAATAATTTAGTTATAGTAAATTTACATAAATCAGCCATTTCAGCGGTCCTATTTGTAGAGATAGTTATAAATTACTTTACAATGCCAAAATATTTACATTTGTTTAAACTTTAAAGTATTCAGATCATAATAATATACCACAATAAAATAGCAGGTACCACCGAGCCCTACCACCTTTTATTTATATAAGCTCTAAATAAGTTACTATTACTACCTACAGCAAAAACCTGTAATGATCCTTA
>LUGF01025843.1:167428-179743 GCA_001625245.1 Calycopis cecrops
TTGAATCTGCGTCTCGACGAGCGAATATGCGGCCATCGCGAGTCCAAACATACCGCCAACCCGCCTCCTTCGCTTTAGAGCGTGCGGCGTAAAACAGCTGACGGTTCACCCGGGTAAACATTTCATTGAGGTAGAAACGCCGCGGCGACGAGTCGATCTCGAACCCAGCGGTGTCTGCCCCCCGCCTCACCCGCGCCGCTCGCAGCAGCTCGTCCCTGACGTGTCGCCGCGCGAAGCGCACACAGATGGCGCGCGCGGGCGGCGGCCCCGATGTAGACTGCGCGCGCGCGCGGCGAGGAGCCGCACGCTGCACGCTCACTACATCGCGCTCGTCTAGCGAAACGCCCAGCTTATTAGAAATGAGCGCGACCACATGCGATAGGTTTTCACCATCGCGCTCAGATATCCCGGTGATTTCGATATCGTTAAGAAGGAGGTCCTGATCCCTCTCATTCAGTTCCGCACGCAGTCCAGCTATGGTGTCACCTGTAGTCTCGCCCGTACTCTCTTTATTTTCGAGTTTAGATAAGCGCTCGTCAAATGCATCCATACGACTTTTGAAGTCCACCAACGTCGCTCTTATAGTGCTAATTTCGCTGGTAAACAGAGACACCTCCTTTGTGCAAGCTGTCAGCTCGGAACGAAGCAAGTCAATCGCTTTCATCATTGCCTCGACGCTACTCGAGCTATTGGCGTCCACAAATGTATCGGTATTGCCGTTATTTACCTTACAGCCCTTACATAGGAATTTTGGGACCGAGGCATTACTAGGACTGACGTTGATTAGACATCCACGATGAAATACAAGGCAGCATTGCCTACATTTCATACCATCCGCAGTAGAGGTAAACTTTCCACAACTATTGCATTTGCTGGCCATGGTAGGTATTTATGCAGTTCACTGTTATCGAGCAGTTCAGTGCAGTAAAACTAGATGTCACTATGTTCAGTTCTATATACCCAATATTTAAACCTATTTTGAAATTTTAGTTACTACACTTGATATGTTTATAATTTTATAAAAGTATCACAGTTACCTTAAACTCACTGGGTAGCAGGATTGTAATGCACAATATAACAGATTATTTATCAATATTAAATGTCACTAAACACAACACAAAACAGCTGACTGTCAACGGTGTCTTTGTTCTTTTATGATTGAAAAATCTTAATAGTCGCTGTTAGATTATTTCTGCAAACACTTGACCAGGCAATTTGAGGCGTTATTTACGTATTTACTTAATTTCTCAGTTATTTATATACTTTTACTATTTTATTTACGTGTTATAAACTCAGATCATGTAATTTATCAACCAACTCGAACTAAAAAAAAAAAAAAAAAAAAAAAATGCTGAGTATACATATATTTTTCATTGCCGCTATAACAATAAATTACAAATTAAACGAAATTAAAATTTTATGAGGGCACTCTTAAGGATCTGTTCCTGAGGTAAGTTTTAATTAAAACAAATCATTATTTTAAATAATATATAAAATATATTTTTTTGACTTTGTATCACAAATTAAAAGCAATCAAAAGCTTAAACTAACATTTGCTTGATATAATATCGTTTAATCACCATACTCCTACGTGCATTTTACCTAACATCTTTTTGTTGGTTCGCCGCTCGCCCTAAAATAACCAATGCATGTAAAATAATTCATGTTCTCAACGTACAGCGAAACGCGTATCCTCGCTAAACCAAGCAGATTAATTACAACCGGCACTTTAATATTATGACTTTGAAATTAAATGTTTGCGTTACGGAAAAGGGGTTTTTACTGAATTTTATGACTCTCGCTTTCGGACCGTTTTTATTAAAAAGTTTATACATAGGTAACTATTTTAATTTTATACGTGTTGAATTTGTAACACTTTATGATGATGAATATTCCTAATTCGACTTAGGTAATAGAAATTTACACGTGAAAGCGAAACCTAATAATGGATCTATTTTTGCGTTACATTGCGTTAACCGAATAAATAAAGCTTAGCATAGCTTTTCCTTAACAAATATTTCATTACATTTATAGTTCAATAATAGTAAGTAGTAGTAAGATTTTTTGATTCGGAGAATCAAAAGAGCAATTCAGTTACAAAACACATAATATTATCATTCTTGTCAATAATTGTGTTCTGACTTATTATGATTTTTATTTAAGATTTAAGCGTCCATTTAAATATATTTGAACTTTTATCTAAAAAAATACTGCTTTAGCAACATGAAGCTTGAAATAATTAAAAGCTCTCCTGAGGTAGTATTGAACTACTTACGGCAGAAGAGGGAAGCGTTTACACAATGCTAAAATGTTAGGTAAAATAGCAGTGATCGTTTCACAGGTTTTATGTAACAAAGTACTGCATTTTATCTACCTTTAAATACAGTTTTATTTCTCCAGCGTTGTCAGGGTTGTTCTTAAAGCTAAGATAGAACTTTCGTGATGAAAACCGGTCTCTAGCGGAGGAACAGTTAATCGGCGGGGTACACTAAGCCAACAGATTCAGTGCACTCCATCACGACGGTCGAAGACTATCGCAGTGGATTTTGGTAGGTTTCGGATCATAATTAAATCTTCCGCAGGCTAAAATTATAAACTATTAAATGTGCTGATGATGTTCGCATGTGTTTTACGTCTATCTATAGAATTTAAATGGGAGAGCAACTGACCAATGTCTTATTTTATTACTTCCTTCAAAACATCGAAGTTATTATCCATGCGTGGAAATGATGTAGCGAAATTTTGATGATCGGGGTTCACGCTCCATAAAACGCACACAAACAACAATACACCGAATAAATATACAAATTTCCGCTTTATTCAAGTAACAAACTAACACTGTGTTTACTTTTCAAATGCGAGTTGAGATTCACACAAAGTTACTTATGTTCCTCGCTTAAAGTTAAAATTAAGATCTCTCGAAGCGTGATTAAATCTTTCGGGAAATGTTAGTTTCTAGGTAGCTAGAGAATCCTCTACTGTACATATTATTATATTATTTGTCTGTCGTCTCAGTTCCGTTCCTTATCTAGGCTTACTTTTACACGTAGTTACCCAAGTGTAAGCGACGCTGATACGGACATCTACCGGGATTCGTGCTTCGTTTCGGTTAACGTCTTTGTATTTTCTTGACCTCTGTCTGGTGACGACTGTGATATCCTGGTGGGGATTGCTTTTTTTAGATTTTTTTAACGCAGGTTTTTGATTTTTATACCATATGCAGAAAAGTGCCTTTTTCAAATAGAACCATAAAGTGATAGTCACATTATGAGCTACATGAGAACTACAGGGTGAGCCAACAAATTTGCTTAATATATTCGTATGTCTATGAAATTCGGTGAACAATTACCATAGTAACAGCAGTATTTTCTTATAGGTCTGCATATTTTTTTTATTTATAGTGGGCCAACGAGTGAGCCGGCACGACGGAGAGGAATCTCTCACTTACACGAGACCGGCGGTAAGTCACAGTTAGTAGCCAGTCGCCCATGGAGGTGGAATGAGAAAGGAGGGGAGCGCATCTATATAGCCTGTATGCAGATGTCTATGGGCGTCGGTAGTCATGAAAATGGCTCCGACTACTAATTTTCCCCATATACTATAAAAAAACGAGCAATCGGAGTAATTTGCTGTCAACCGACGCTGATTGACACTCGTAGGATTAAGGATCCTCCACCCTTATCGGTCCACCGGCTACACAAAAACCGCACGAAACTAGATTGCGTAGCTATCACTTCAGGCGGTGTTATGTAAGCGAGGTACTTGTAGGTCGCTTTCGATGATCTCGCCTAGTATTATCATTTTCATTACCTTTTCCACCGATATCGCTGATCTCAAATGGTAACAAGCATTGAATCTGGTCTTTGCGACCCGGTTCTGAAGACTTTTTTTTTTATGATATAGGAGGGCAAACGAGCAGCCGAAGCCATTTTCACTACCGATGCCCACAAACATCCGCATAGAGGCTATACAGATGGGCTGCCCTCCTTTCGCCTCCCACCTTCATTGACCACAGGCTACTTACACACCGCACGAAACGCGACAGCACAGCTGTCACTTTACGCCAGTCTCGTGTCAATTTTTTATTGTATAAGGGGACAAACGAGCAGACGGAGCCGTTCTCATGACTATCGATGCCCGTAGACACCCGCACAGAAGCTAAACAGCGTTGCCCTCCATCCTCCTCACCCCTAATTGGACCTCCGGCTGTAACTTTACGCCGGTGTCTCCGGTCGTGCCGGCTACCTCTTACTAAAAGCTCAGTATTTCCTATTAATAAAGCTTAGTTTTAAAAGCTATGTAAACGCGTGTAGCCATATAATTAAGCCTTTAGTTACACAGGGCTAGTTAAATAACGTTAGACGTGGAGAGCGCTTTGTAATCGAAGTATCAACAGAATTTAAAGGACGATCGATGTTTGTAGTACACGTTGATTAGGAGATTCTTAATTAAAAGAGATAGAGATGCTCTTCATGAGAGGGAATCATTATTTTATTTCTCTCTCTCGCCCCCAGCTGAAGTAGGTAGACATCTTAGCTTCGGGGTTCAAAACAAACAACAAGGGAAACAAACTTTTATTTTTCTTTATATTCTTGAGTGTTTTTCTTATAATTTATGACGTTATTTGGATATTTGTGTAAGTCAAAAGCTCATTTCGCTGAATGTGCTGAAACAATAAAAAGCATTAGTTGATTCAGCGTGACGTGCGCACCCGCCACGAATAACCGGAAATAACAATTAATATAAAGTACTTTTTAATTTTTCCTGATCCTACCTGATGTTAAGTGATCACCAATGCTGTTGGCATTGGTGTCAGAGTGCATAATTTATTTTGGAGTACAAAATAAATTATGCAGCTAAGTTTGAAATAAATATTATATTGCATAAATAAGAAACGAGAGCCCATTGTCGTTAATATTCCTTTACAAAATTGGTAAATGTTAAAAACACGATGGTTCAGCTTCTACCTTTGACGTTTAGTAAGCAAAGTTGTGTACTAAACTTTTTGACCGTTCATTTCCATTCAACACAAAGAAAAACTTTTAGTCATGAATTTTACGTAAAAGTTTAAACTAGTGCAATTTACCGCTCATTGTTATTATAGAAAGCTTTTTTAACAATCTATGTTTTATCTTACGAAACAGTCATTGACTAAACATCGAACACAAATGGAAAAACGCATCAAATAATTTTAGGAGTGACTTCAATATTATATTTAGTAAGTTTGAATTATTAACATATATTTCTACTTCTCAATTGAAATGCCAGCCCATGCATTTTCATATACCCCTTTCTAGACCAAAGCAAACTTATTGCCTAAGAGAATCGCGTACCAAACTAATGATGTACACTTCACACAAATCCGTACTGATTATAATTCCATTTCCCTACGTCATTAAACCTACTTGTTCTGTTCGTTTATGGTGCTATTTTATAAAATTAATGATGTGTCAGATAAAAAATATTATTTATTTTATTTTATTTTATTTTATTAGGAAAACAAACAGTGTTTTATATCTAACATAAATATAACTTTTTTAAATTAACAAAACACCAATTATATGTTTCCACATATTAATATCTATACTAATTCCTAACTTAATCTTTGGAAGAATAAAAAATTAAAGAAAAAAGAATACATCATAAATAACAATGTTCTGGCTGTATGTCAATTGGTCCTAGCCCTGCGACAGGAACGAAACATTAATGACAAGGCAATGTTCTGTCACTTGTCAGACAGTTTGAGATGCTCTAAACCGTAGACAGAGAATACAATGTCTACGCTCTAAACCCTTCTCTGCAAATAAATGTTTATAAACAATCGGCTTAGTGTTAAAGAGGTCTAATTCTGTATGGTCAACCAATTATGCACGAGACATAAGCTCTCATTGTTTATAATAGATGAAATAAATCTGTCTCCTGGAGGAAGAGGGCATTGAACTTACATGCTCGTCGAAGTTCATTATTTATTTTAATTATTATTTTATTTTTACCTTTAACAATCTAAAAAGGACATTTTTTATTACCTACTCATTATTATGACAACTGATGTTTCTGTTAAATACACCAAATACTGAGGAAGGACCACGGAATTTGAATTTATAGATAATGAGTATTAATATAGGTACTAATAAGGTGCATTTTAATTATAAAATTCTACAAAAATATTTTACGTGCAGGTACGATTATTAGTTGAAATACTCAGACCATTTTTGTTTATAATGATAATAATGGTGATGTCTAGATAAAACTTGGATATACTTTTAACTTCGACGTTCAGTTCTCAGTTCGTAGACCTGTAATTTATCTTATTCACATATTGACGGGCGTGTCGGATAAATTGCTTCACATTTCACAAAGTACTAGGTGAGTGAATGGTTTGAATGAAGTTCGCCGAATTGACTAATCATTTGCGAGAGTGCTCAGCAACTTCGTGAACTAAAGTGATGTTAAATGTTACCGAATTCTAACGTGCCTTGAACATTGGTATATGGAGTCATTTCAGAAGTACATAAGAAAACAAGTACATAAAAAATACGTACATAGATGACGTTATTATATAATTTATATTTTAAAATGATGATTTGCAAATATTATGTAGTAACTGGTAGATGACAATACAATCAGTAAGTTACTAATTTTATCCTAAGGCGTGACATACTATCTGAGATTCACGTGTTAATATTCCACGTGTGACCTTCCTCTTCACCTCTCCGTTATCAAGTTCGACAGAAGCCCACGTATCTATCAACTCGCATTACTCCACTTGAACAAGCACCTTCGTATATTAATGAGGAGCTCGTATATAGGCCTGCGATAATTTCTTATCACCACACACGCTTCCAAACACACAAACCATAAAGATCACACTAGTTCTGTTCATCGTTGCGAGCTTTGTGGTACTCACCACTCAGAATCAAAATTACTGCGGCAGGAACCTCGCCAGAGCCTTGGCTACCATGTGTGACATGAACATGGAGAAGAGATCCGACCGCCAGGGTCCGTTGGTGAGGGAGCTGGAGCAAGTGCAGTTCTGGCCGTGGATGACTCGTCGCAGAGCGAAGGCGATGGGCAGAAGTAAGAGGCAGATAGTGTCCGGAGTGCTGCGAGAAGCCCTGCTCCAACGATGAGCTATTGTCCTACTGTTATTATTAACGAATTTTGAAATCAGTTCAAAATTATGTACACAATACACGGTTTCAGGAATTTATGGCTTTGATAAATCTGTTTATTTAGATTGGAAGACAGAGATGAAAAATAAAGTTGTGAAACTCGTATATAAGTTCCATTATATACAAAATATTGCCTTTAGATTATTATTTCCAATTGATAATTTACGATTTTTAATAAACGACTCTTGTGTGTTATTTGCTTATTATTTTCTTCAAACAGATGGATATGTTAGCGACCTCGTATGATCCGCTTAATGAAGTTTGCTTTTTGGAACAAGTATTGCCATTTGTTTGCAGTCAGATTATATGTGCGTTAATCTAATATTCGAATAAAAACCTGGTGCCATGGATTTGAAGTAAAAATTTCATTGTGTGTTTGAGATTCAATTCGCTGGGCTTTGTTATCACTACACTACGCTACTGATATAAACATTTGTAAGACACGTCCCAATTTTTTTTATCATTTCTCTCTCGTCTGTCACACAATTAACCCAAAGTCTCTTTAAATTTAATTCAGCCATTAAATTGAATTTTGAGCGTTACCTATGAGCTCTCTGCGACCATAAAAACGTCCAATTACCTTTCATAACATTTATGGCAAAGCTTTGACACACTTTATCTAATCATCACTTGTTTGTAAGTTGAATGTGGCTACTGATACGATTTGATACGATTCACGAACAAAAGCAGCAATGTATAATATTATGTTGTCAGCAAAAACCGGTCAATGTTGATAGTACTTTAATTAACGCGACGTCATCGTGGCAAGCGCTCGCGGTCAACCAATAAAAACATCGTTCTAGCTTTGTTTCTGTTTAGGCTGCTGTAGTTTTCCCCGGTATACAAATACACCGGGCGCCACAGCGTTCCCCTTAATTTCCGCCTTCTCTGTATATTTCGCTGTTTTAATAAATCCGATTCGCATATAATTTATTCTGCTATGTAAACGGTTATTTTATGTATTTTACTCTAAGGTGGACTTTGTTTGTACAAACAATTTTCATATTAAAAATTTAACAATGAAATAAAAACAAAGAATTAAATTAAAACAAAACATTATTTTTTTAACACTACATACAGGGTTACGTATTGGTCACCGTCGGCCAAATTTTAAAATAAGGAAGTAAACATCTTTCCAAGGGTGTGTTTTAAATTGAGTATTTTTTTATATTGCATAGATACTATAAAGAAATACTTTTGGATTTTACGAAACATATTTTTGTTTTTAAGAAATTGTTAGCATTAAACAGCTTAGCATTTTATTTTTAAGAAATTGCGGCGACTTTCCACTCTGTCTAATGGAATAAACTAGATATTCATCATCGATATTATTGAAGATAAATAAAACTAATAGCATCGTAGTTCTTGCAGATTATATATATTTTTAATTTACCGTAAGTTGCTATCAGTCTATGTCTAGTGTCTACAGTTCACATGTCGTGGTTACGGCTGTCAGTAGTCAAAATCCGCCCCGATCGCACATTTGAACTTAATGCAAAAGAAAAACAACAATAAAGAAAAAAATCATTATAGTAACGAAAGGTTATTCTAACATATTACACTTGTTACCTAGATCTAGATGACACTTGTGCTGAATGCATCGAGTAAAGGTATAAAAACATCAAACGTGGGGGTGTTAACAATCAACACTGCTTTGCAAAAAGCAATACTCTGTATTATTTCTAATATAATGATGACAAACTACTGAATACTATTAATACATTAAAATACTCGTGAAATGATAATTCCAAAATTAAATTCATAACTGCTAAGTTGAAATAGTTTCACGGCACGTTGGTATATTCACCGGAGGTACATTCGAATCTCATCAGACTGAAATAACCGTCGTACAGCGGTGATGTAAAGGTTCACAATGTCAGGTGTCTGGAGTAACGCCTTACATAAAATTGATTTAAATATCTACGAGTCTGAAACTGTTAGAGTGGCCATATTTTAAAGTGTCTTGACATTTCGAAAAAAAGGAAAAAACAAATTCTTTTTTATGAAATTGTAAATGAATTCTAATCAATAACATTATTCTTTAATTTTTTCTTAAACTAATTTAATTAAATTTTCTAAATGATGTTCTGGAACTACAACTTAAGACTATTATTTAGTGCAATTTGTGAAAGTTAATGACAATGGAGCAAGAAAAAATCTACATATAATATAAAAAGAATAGAGGTCCTAAGAGCGAAAGCAAAACCATATTGGTGCGTGGAAGTCTATCAGAGTATGATAAACTAATATATATAAGATAAATAATTTTATATTAAAATCTATATATCCTATAATCTATTGTAAAGATAAATAATACAGATTTGTTTTATATATCAGTTTACCAGTGCCATATGCAATAAAATACTATTTTTTTACGTTTTTTCGAAAGTAGTGGAACTAAGACTAACTAAAGTATAATATAAAACATCTTTAAATGCATAGGATAGATAAACTGGCATAATAATATACTCTGCATGTTATTCATGCTGAAAAATCTAACAGAAAATTGTTCCTCGACATGTTTAGCATTTCCTTCGAAACCTTGTACATTCTGAATACCTATAATTGATCGTAATAGCAGTGTCTGCGCCTGTTCAAGCATTCCAACAACGATGTTGATGCGGGAGGTGAAAATTTGCATGTTTTCAGGATGCCACAACCGGCGTGTTTGTATGAATAGAAACCTCACCACGCCTTACCTCAAGTCGGTGTTTCATGTCAGCGCCCTTATTGGGAAGTTTTTCTTTACGTTATAACTTTTTTCCTGTTACTTTCTCTTTGATTACAAACTTCTTGTAATTGTATGTGTTAATATATATTTGTAAATTCATTAGTATAATCCTTTATTATGTTGTTAAGTAGAGAATCATCTCCTTGCACGTAGTTTTGGACTTCAGATGTTCTTTTCATCAAGTTCTATGAAACTACTCATATCATTTCTTAAGTTGGCTGACACAGCACATTGTAATAAAATTACATTATCGGATTTTATCGAGGTTTATTTAAAATTTATTAGCCTCCGTGACTTTAATTGCTGCAAAGCTTCTGAGACGTTGGGATTGTAAACTACTTAGATAAACCATGTTGAAATAGTTTTATTACAATACCCATATCATTGTTTCGTATTACAATGCATACACATATTATTATGCTAATCTTATTTGTATTAAGATACCTTCAGAGGAGTTAAGATTAAATTCGATAGAAAAATAAAATTATTTTCCAATACAGAACAATGTGTTTTATCGTTTACTCTGGGTACCTACTATCGGCACTAACTCGATTGGAAACATTTTTGCTTCATATTTGCACACTTGATAACAGTCCAATTCTAACCACCACGATGCTGCGGTATAAATTGTGGATATAAATTAACGAATGTTGTTATTATTTATCTTTATTACAATGAACAATTACACAAAGTAATAAATTTTATTGCATTTAATAGCGATTTATCTCTTAACCAAATTACAAAATAGGTACTAGTAAGCATTAAAAAATCAATGCCTTAGTTTGCAGCATTAAGACCATAAGACAACTTTAAGACATTCGAGACCATGTTTGTGTGCTAAGTATCTAATGCAACTTAGAGAAACTTACGGAAGCAAGCGGCTACTTGGAGACGTACTTAAGTAACTAGTTTTGGCTTATGAATTGAAAGATAAATACGTCAGAGAAATCTGCTCTGACGTTGTTACTTATTGTTTTTGAAATAATGATCCCAAAATAAAATTCAGAACTGTTTAAGAAGAAATATTTTCACGACAAGTTCATACATTCGAAAGACGAAAGTTCGGATCTCATCAGCTGAAATAAACGTCACGTTGTATAACGGTGATGAACGGTGAACCCTTGACTGGATTCGTGGGGCTGCACGGCCCTCACGCATAACTTTTTCTTCATTTCTTAACTATCTAAGAATCATGGGCAGGCACCATTTTAAGAATTCTCATTACGATGCGACGCTATTCGCGGCGGATAGAGGACGTTGAATGCAAAAACACTATATTGTGATAATTTTTAACTTTTTTATAGCTTAAGGAGGCAAACGAGCAATCAAAACAATTTTTATGACTACCTACGCCTTTAAATATCCACATAGAGGCTATACAGATGCGTTGCCTTTCCTCTTCTTCCTCCTCCCTCCATACGCCACCGGCTACTTACACACCGCACGAAACGCGGCAGCACCTTTGTCACTTTACACCGGGTTCGTGTAAACGAGAGCTACCTCCCTGGACGACATTTCAATATAATCATTGCTAGCTTCCGCCCGTAGCTTCGCCCACGCGGATTTCGGACTTCAAAAATTGAGTTATTATACATGTAAACCTTTCTCTTGAATCACTCTATCTATTTTAAAAAAACCATCAAAGTCGGTTGCGTAGTTTTAAAGATATAAGTATACAGACACACAGACCGTAAAAGCGACTTTGTTTTATACTATGTAATGATTAACAAAAGGTTTCATGTACGTGACAAACCGTTTTGCAAATATTGTTTTTGTAACAGGCAAAGGAAAACTGAGTACACTCATAGTAATTAGTAAATTATAGCCTTAGATGAAGGTATTACCTCATTATGTGTTAATATTATAAGCTTTTGTAAGTAGAAACTACGAACACGTTTTTGTATCAGCGAATAAAAGAGAAGTAGTAATCGGAATGTCATTGGTAATAGAGTTTTAAGTACAGGATGTCATGCACTTTCTTACCTAATTAAATCCGAGGCAGTCTTATCACTCCAAGCAATAATGCGATACGACAGAATTAATTGGCATAAAGCATTTTTAACAAACATAAAGGCGCCACATTGCGAAGAAGTCTCATTGTATAAATTAACTTTCTGATCCTTACAATTGTGGCCTCAATATGAGGAGCAAAGTTAGGTTTTCTTTTACCTTTTTAATATGCTGACAACGGAAACTGGGGAAACTTGCGAAGGGAGGCTGCAGGTGTGTATTTTTATATTAAAATTTCGTAGTAATATATACATACACATTTTTGGCTAGTGTTTAGAGATAAAAAAAGGGTGAGGGCCACAAAATACTTCCCTGAGATGTAAAAGATGGTTGTAAAACTTGTAGGTTAGGTAAGTTCCATACTTTATAATATAATTACTTTAGATATTACCTTATTCTAAT
>LUGF01025843.1:180130-193310 GCA_001625245.1 Calycopis cecrops
ATAAAAAGTCTAGTAAACCCTCGTTATGATACTTTTTTGCATTAAAACTTTATGTAAAAGTGAATTTAATCTATTTGATTCATGTAAGCTACCAGAATGTTGAGTTTTAATATAAATTGTATCTTTTAAAGTTGTATTTATTGGTTTCCTATTTCTTATTTTCATCATCATTACATAAATCGATATTTACTAAGAGGGTACGTCAATAAATTATTAACTATAATTTTATTAATTAAATTAGACTTATGATTAAATATTCCTTTATATATAGGTGTATATACTCGAATCTAACACACGCGACACGTGCAGTTGTACGTAGTGGTAACTGAAGTTAATAAATTGTTTTGTTTTTAGAGGAAGTAGAGCAGTTAGTAAGTATGAAAAATGAAAATGAAAATGAAAAAGTTTTTATTCAAAATAGAATTACAGGAATTACTTTTTGAACACCTGTTCAACCTGAGAAGTCCTGAGAAGAACCGGCGAAACAAACTCAGCGGGTCTCATGTTGTGATGAGATGTAAAATTAAAAAATATAAAAATACGAATACATTTGCATAAATAATAATCTAGCACCATAGTGTTTGGAGTAAGAACTTCTTTGTACGAGTATTTTGAGATAGGAAAAAAACGTAGAACTTTTTTGACTCTATTGATGATACTGGGACTACAGTGAACACTATTGTTATAAAATATTACACGTAGTAACGTAGACAGAGGATTCTTTTCTCTCTTCGCGTAGTAAGTAACACAACCGCAAAGAAAACAAAAACTGAAATACATGCAAACGCTCGAGTACCGTTCTATCTATAATCATTTTAATTAAATATTTTGCTACACCTTAAAATTCAGCTTCATGAAAATGTATTTTCAGTTGTCGAATTTCGCTTAATTGCGTGTCAGGTACAGGAAAGGTTTATTCTTTTTCTAACTTCAGTCATATTTGGTGTCAGATACGCTATTTGTATATTATATTATAATACTAGTTATGTTTTATAAACTTTCTGTAAACATTTTTTATTACAGAACCCGTAAAATATAGCTATGGTATGGTTATAAAGTAAGCAAGTAAGTCAAGTAAAGTATATTATGTATTATGAAAAACTTTCAAGTCTAGTAAATAATTGAAACTTCTTCACAATACGTATGCAATTTTTGAAAGGTTAAATAAAATATGTACATATGCTAAGCATAATAAATGTCAAAGGGCCGGCACGACTCCAGGTACCTTTCGCTCACATGATACCGGCAAGTGACCGCTGAACTGCCGCGATTGACGCGGTGTGTCTTTTCGATGGTCCACGGACGGGAAGAAGGAAGGATGGCAACGCACCCATAACCATGTAACGTCTGTGCGGATATTTATGGCCCTTTATTCTATATTCAAAAAATCTATTCATTTGATTTTGAACGAGATTGTATAGATGTGTACTGCACTGTATTGTACACGGCTAACGAGTATAACACCACCACCAGCGCGACCTGAGGAATACGTTTTAGTATCAAAATAGCATCCCATAATTTTTATATTCTATCATGATTACCACAGGAAGTTTATGAATGGGTAAAGTATGGCAACGAAATATTATTTTTTGTAATTCTGTAGTAACCGAATATCCACTTAAACCCCACAGTTAACCCGTACTGAGGCCCAGATCTGTTATCAACAGGGTATCTCGGCGACTCACTAGCCCCTTCTAGGGAGATTGATACACAGGGCTAGTTTAGACGGCCTAGCTCAGGCGTCAGGGCCTTGACGTGGTGGTGGTGAACAGGCTCTCATCCAGAAATTTTACAGTACGTGTTTGGCAATTTCACATGTGGAAGGAAATGTAGCACTTCCCTCTCTCGTTAGAAGTATATGTATACTTATATCGTATAATATCGACGTATCAATCATATAAAATGGAATAAAAAAGCATATTACTTTTTAGACTATCCACATATGGAATATAGAATTCACCTGAACTAAGTTTTCTCTAGAGGCTCTCATTTGAACATTAAAATTAATTTCGTGATTTCTCTGTCTGTCTGTCTGTCACACAATTAAACCGTTTCGTCGTTAAGTCGCTTTGAATTTAATACAGCCACTAAACTGAAATTTAAGTCATAATTTTAAGCGATCTGTGACCTTAAAAGTATATAAATTATTCTCATTCTAAGCATGAAAATCAAATTTTAATAAAATGAAGTCTACATACTACAAATCAAACGATATAAAAAATGAAATCGAAAGCCATACAGCCAGCATGATATTAAATCTATTTTAACAAGTAAGTTGATTTATTTGCCCTTTTGGCAATGTTTATTAAATGTCTCCTGTTTCGTTTATATTTGTCATGACATTGATATTGACATTAATATAAATGGAATGTTGTCAACAACGTTTGTAACTCTCCCATATTAAAATGGAGAACATCAAGGCAATTTTCTGTGTTCCTTGATATCGCCTTTTATTAAAATTATAAAATATACTCTTTCGGTTTTGATTCTTTTTTATACTTTGTACATTTCTTGCTAAGTAGGTATATATATAAAGTTTACTAATAAAAATCATTTCATTTTAATGACTAGTAGCCTCAGTTTTATTATAAACGTAATAATGTAAGTTAATATTATGCCTATTATGCCCTAGATTTAGATATACATTTAGATGCTTTCGTGTTTCGAGTCGTAAAATCTCATAGGGTACCGGAATAAAAAATATTAATATAGCTGGATATGACTTCTTCCGAAAATTGTAAAATCGGTGGACATCTAATGGTTTCTTTCGCTCCTTATGTTTATTTCCCTTATATATAAAAAATTTAGTTGTTGATTTTTTTTCCAAAATTAATTGAAAGAGTTTAAATATTCTTAACGTACAAAACATTGTTTGAACTAGAACAATATTATAAGTGCAGTTGCAATTTTACTTTATAAAATATCGTATACGGATATTAGGTTCATGAAATTTTCGTAAGCACCCAAAAGCCGTGAATATAACAAAGTGCAGGCTCTGAAAAGCCAACTTACTATTGCGTAGTAATAGACATAAAGTAGCCGTGTGCAACCTGCTTGTAGTAAGTGTTACGTCATAACCGTAAACTTTGTAGAAACAGGAGCGGGCTGCACGGCGTTAATCCGATTCGGACTTTTGCCGCCGATCACCTTACTGGATTAAAACGACACATTAACAACATAAATTAATAAAATTAAACTAATTATAGAAAAGAAATTGAGCAGTAATGTTTATGTCTGTATCCACTTAGAACATTTGGAGAGCTCCACAATATTTGCTTCGAAACAAAGCTCGAATTTACACTACTGGGTACATCATCAAACTGGTGCACTTAAATGTGTTAGCTTGGTAAGTAATGTATGAGTAGTGAAATAAAAAGGACTAATGAGTTATTCGTAAGGTTTATTAAAAGGTTATGCATGAATTAAAAACTTAGTTCTAAAATACACTGATGTTTATAATATTTAGTTCACGATATTGCTATACATCTATAAAGATTATAAAAGGAAGTCCCCGGCCACGTCTTTTGTCTGTCTGAACGCGATTAACTCGAAAACTACCTACCGAACGGATTTTTATACAGTATTCAATAATAGAAAGAGTGATTCTTTAGAAAGCTTTAGATGAGTTATGTACCAGCTAAAATAAAATCTATGAAAATTCTATAAAATTCCGTGATAGCATATCTCTATCTCTTATGGTTGAGTTACTATAACCGCTTTTATATTATTTTTTTTTAATTTAAAAACATTACGCTATTTTCAAGATATTTTCTTTAGTTCAGTATTAATTCTTATCCAAATAAATACGCTATTTAGCTTAGACATTAAATGCAGATTAAAATTATTGCTTTTTTCACTATATCAATCAGATGAATAGTTTTTGAGATATCGTTGTTAGAAGATTCTGAAGAAGAAGTTCCTCAGCCAATACTGCGTTCTTTCCTTGAGATGTCTATATTATGATGTATATGTATATATATTTGAATTATCCTCAAATTTCGACCTGATCACATCATCAGATCGTGACTGGGAAAATGGGTCCTGCATTTCACCATACATTAAAAAAACATTCCAAAGAACTGAGAACCTCCTCCATTTTTACCCGACTGCCAAGGAAGGGTATTGTTGAAGTCCGAAATCCACGAGGGCGTAGCTGCGAGTGGAAGCTAGTTTTTGTATAAAATGACGTTGTTTCTAAAGGATTTTTATATTTTATATTGCTACTCGTGAGGTGTTAAATATATTTTGTGTTATCTAGACTAGTAACACAAGTGCTTACCATGGGGATAGGTTTACGTGGTGCGTTATATGCTCAAATAATATTATTATAATATTAAACCATTCACTTTCAAAGGTAATCTATGTTTACAAAATAGGAAACCGTACATTCATAACATTGTTATTGTTAATTATGTAATGTAAAAAAACAGCAACTAAGCAGTTAAGTGTAGTATATTGTTAAACTCAATAGATTCTCGAAACACTAAATTATATTAATATTAACACCATAATAATACTGAGTATAACACAACAATACGTTAGCAACTTCATACACCTACAACTTATGTCTAATCAAATGAATAGAACAATAAAATCAAATGTAATTATGATTTACTCACCAGATCGTTTCCTAAGGCGTATAATGCCGGAAAAGTTCATTCCTTTCCAATCTTAATTACTCTCTGCACGGTTCATATCATCACTCCCAAGTAAACAACTTTAATACCTTCTAGTCTCTAGTTTATTTATTTATTAAGATTGTATAATACGTATGTAATACACTTGCTACCAAATCATGATGATTTAGCAGACATACTAGCCGTATTGTTCACACTTGCACCTGATGTGGGGACCACATAAATACAGGGTCGTGGTAATCCCTAGTGGGCTTTATCACAACCACACAACTGAGTGGTCGCCATTTTAGAAATAGTTACACTGTTGTGCATTATTGTTATGTGTATCTGTGTTCTTAATGTATTAATTATTTAAGTTTCTATATTTATTATCTTTTTTATTTTTTTTTTCATTTTGCTTGTATTTACTTTACTACCATATTTAATGTATGTGCCTTAGATGTGTGTTATAGCAGTGTAATTTTTTCTAAATAAATATTATTCTATTCTATTCTATTCTAAGGGTGTCGCTGTTAGAGTAAAGTGTTCGGGCGTAGAGAGTGGTGGCGACTGGCTGGCGTCGCAGAAATTGGGGAGCTTGATTGATTACAGCTCGTGATGGAAAATACACTCTCGTGTTCAATATCACTATTTTACATAAATACCCTATTAATATAAATACTCAAAGAGCATTATAAGAAACGTGATATGATGATTTTTAAATATAATATAATATTAAAACCCCAAAAAGAACTATCCATTTAAGAAACGAAAAATAATTAAACACCTACCTAATGTTCTTATTGTATTTAGTTTTATGTTACGTTATTGTAAAACTTCGATCAACAACCTTTCCCAACATTTTTTGAATTATGATATTGTGTTGTGTAACTAAAATAAAAAATATCATTAAAATTACGAGATAGTTTTTTTAAGGGTGGAAAAATACAACTTTAACTCAGTCACAACACTATAACACACACAAATTAAATCGGACAAAAATCCTAAAAAAAAAAAAAAAAGAAATCGGATTTAAAATACAAGTGGGGAATACTTTCTAATGAGTCCATTTACATAGAATATTATAAACTATCCAAACTATTTTTATTTCTATTTGCAAAGGTTTTGCTGTTTTAATTGATTTTTTCCTAATAAATATTCCAAAAACAAAATTCTTATAAGATACACGTCTATTCAACGTAAATTACAGATGACTAAAATATAGTTTTTATGTCTCAGATAACTTAATCATGAAAAAAAAAATAAGATACCATACATATTCGGTATAGCATGATGGTACAATGCCTTCCTCGATAATTTTTAATAGTCAATAAAAAATAGGATTTATTTTAGGGTTAGTCCTGGGCGTAGTCCTGAGAGAATTACGACCAACAAACACCTCTGTGAACTTAGCATGCAAAGTGTCCATAATGATTATTTTTTTATTGAAACGTATTTCAAATCGTTTGTACCGGATTGTACCAACTTTATTTTTGTTTGTACCTCAATATTTAATGAGGGCCCTGTAGGGCCCAGCATGCATTAGTCTTCGATTTTGCTGAAATTTGGTAGGTATATTAAGAAAAGCTTAAAATTGATTGTACCAAAAATATTTTTTTTTGGGCCATCTGAAACTTAACTATGGGGTTCAAAAACTAATTTCCTGTATTTTATGCAAATAAAGGATTGATTGTACCATAGGCAAATCGATGCATGCTATCATATGATGATATGCATGATATGCACTAAATCCTATTCCAGGTATTTCACCAGGTTTGGTTGTTTGTACCTCAAAGGAATAGGAGCTGCGGCCCAGAAAATGCCAAACTTACTTTTCCGCAAATAAATGATTGTACCTGCGCCAAATCGATGCATGCTATTATACGGGGGTACGCAAACCGTGAATCAGGTATGCGGTCAGCTAATTTATTAGATTTCGTCGTTTGTACCTCGAAGGTTTGGCAACTGGGGCCCAAAAACTAAAGATTTTGCAGAGTTTTGCCGATTTTCAACATTCAATGGTCAGCTACTTCGCCGAAACGATGCATGCTATTGTATGATGACATGCACGATATGCAATAGGCATCATTACAGGTATTTGACCAGGTTAAATCATTTGTACCTCAAAGGAATAAGAGCTGGGGCCCTCAAATTACCAAATTTACTTTTTCCGCAAATAAATGATTGTACCTGCGCCAAAGCGATGCATGCTATTATATGGGGTTATGCAAACCATGACTCAGGTATGCGGTCAGCTAATTTATTAGATTTCGTCGTTTGTACCTCGAAGGTTTGGCGACTGGGGCCCAAAAAGTAAAGATTTTGTAGAATTTTGCCGATTTTCAACATTCAATGGTCAGCTACTTTGCCGAAACGATGCATGCTATTGTATGATGACATGCACAATATGCACTAAGCCCCATTACAGGTATTTGACTAGGTTTGGTCGTTTGTACCTCAAAGGTATTAGGGCTGGGGCCCTCAAAACACCAAATTTACTTTTTCCGCAAATAAATGATTGTACCTGCGCCAAATCGATGCATGCTATTATAAAAATAGAATAAGTAAATATTTAGGGGGGCTCCCAGACAACAAACGTATTTTTTGCCATTTTCATAGTTAATTTGTCATACTACCACATCAAAATAATACTATAATACTCGTGGAAATAATAATCGTTTTTGTTTCATCGAAATCGGGCCAAGATTACCGAAGTTATAGTGTTGTAAACTTACACCGCTTTTTGAAATTTGTGGGTGACGTGTGGGCCCTACACTGGCCGAGCGCACTCGCCCAACGTGTGGACGGTAGCACTCGCCTGGTGACCACTCGTCGACGCTGGCACTGGTGACCACTCGGCCAACGTGTATTGGCGGCATTAAACATAACATAAATTGAATAATATTATTTTTGTGTAAAATATCGGTCTGTCTGTACGTCAAGGCCTTTTTTTCGGAAACGCGTGAAAAGATCATGTTCAAACTTATGTCAATTACTGAGGTCTGTTGTTACTCCTACATGCTTTCAAAAAAACACACTTCTAAGTTAACGTAATATAAAGTTATGAACATATTTTGTATGAAATCACACTTTTTAAAACCCATAGGCTGCTTCCCGTTGACCTTTTTATTTTGAAATTTGGCAAAAAGTAAAATTTATTATTAAAAGTAAAATTCGAAACTGCTAAATTATGACATTATCACAGAAAATATAGTTCTACCAGGCACCCGCAAATATACATTTATAAATTCTAATGATATGATTAGTTCTTATAGATCACACAGCTTAAAAAAGACTAACAAATCTTTGCTTGTGTGGGTCACCTCAACTCTCGCAGAGCCTACCTACCTCTTTTACCTACGGAACCCTCGATGTACGCGTCCTACTAGTATAAGGGGAAAAATGAGCAGTCGCAGCTATTTTTATAAGTACTGATGCACATAGACATCCGCTTAGAGGTTAAAATTACGTTATCCTCCTTCCCCCACCTTTAATTATTATCTTAACGACTTATGCGCAAATAGTACAGTCAATCTGTAATTAAATCAGGAACAAATTACATGAGCAAATTTGACTTGATATATCGTTAAACGGACATGTAAATAGCAGAATGGTAGATTGGCGAAGTCTCATCTGTTGCTGATTTTGAGAAAATCAAAAACAATTAATGGTGTTTTGCTTTGAATCTATGGATTTTAGGGAAAAGTTTATTTGAAAAAAAATGTAGAAGACATTGTAAACTACATTTTAAGTCATTGAAGTGACTTCGTAAGACTTGAAACACAAAAAGTAGGTGGCGCTGATGCGTCTAAAATTTTAAACCGTCTAAAAACGGAGTATGGCAACGAAAACTGTGACACGAGAATTTTATATATTAGATATAAATAGATCAGGTTATTCTTCGTTGATAAAATAACTTTTAAAGAAGATGTAATAGATTCCCATTGTTTTTAATATAAACGTATATTATAACGTAAATGTAATGACACAATTAATATTTTCGTTCTGCAGACGCGACAAACGATATTCTGATATTTAATGTAATTTGAAATCTTGTAATATTTTTTTGGCATACATTTCGTTGGAAAACTTTTTGTAAGTGTTCGCAAATATCTCAGTATCATAAATATATTTTTTAATCGTATATAAGGTAGTAAATATGACGAACAAAAGAATTAAATTTAACTAACATCGCCCTACTGTTTCACATTCGGTACCTACCTACTAGGCTTCTATTAATCGTAGTTTAATGGTACATCCAGAATAAAACTCCTAAGTTACCTATGTAGTCGAGTCTTTCTATCCGCCTATCACCAAGAAAGCCTTTGTACACAAAAGTCAGAAGTAACAAATAGCGGTGACACGGTCACGTCAGAAGCGAAGGCCTCTTGGGCCGGAGGAAAGAAAGCGCAAATAAACAAACTAATGGCTTTATTTGATGATAATTATTTTATAAACTAAAAGAGATAGACCGCATATTGTTTTTATAAAACTTGTAGAGTAAATAGTGTAGTTTAATAAATCATACTAAAAAAGTAATTTCTTTTTTTTTAATTTAACTTTAACTTTAAATTAAATGTATTTTTTTTAACAAAAAAATATCTTCTTGTTTTTTTTTAACTAATTTTGTGCTTGAAACCGTAGGTGCCGTTTATTTTTTTAGCAAGTTAAATGTTTTAGCTTTCAAATAACACTATTTTGAAAAAGATACACCATTTACTTTACGAGAAAAAAAATTAAAACCGAAAGATGAGAATTTTGCTAAAAAAAAAATTAGGATGCCTCTCTTTTCGAAATAGATGACATAAAAAAAATCTTTCTACTTTTTATCGATAATTTGTGATCTAGTATCCGTACATTTTTTTTGATCCAATGTAAAATTAACACATTGTATATATTTATTTAGGGTAGAAATCTTTTCCTCGAGAAATTTAACGAGGATCTGTACTTTACTGTTGATTGATTTATATTTAACATCGCGGCCAAGTCCACTATGAATATACACTTCTCCTAAAACTGCTACCAATCTTAGTTTTCCTTTTCTTCCTTTTGGAGTTCATTATGACTTGCTACCAGGCCAGCCCCGTTTGCGCTACTCTATAAAATAAAAATGATCAGCTGACTTGACAGCTTATACTACTCATACTTAACCCTAAAGGATTTTAAACAATTAAATTACAATATATTGTGATGATTTTTATTGTTGCGTGCATTATGCGTTTCCATTCATATTGAACTAAGGGCATATTTAGCCACTCTTCGAAATAAAGTAAATACAAAACAAGCATGAAACCATAGTATATTGCTCAAATAATACACGAAAATTGTATTTATAATATATTTCTCTCGCCAAATAAAAAACACATTGCTTAGTAAACTGCAACTCAAACCGATCAGTTGTCTGATGCCAATTAACGGTGTTGACCTGCACTTCAGCGCTCCTTGATTGAGCCGGAATTTACGTAGCGCATCCACGGTTACACAGACAAAACACACGCGTATATTTCATCTACAGAATTAATATACCATCAGCGCTTTCGGTAGTTGTGTGATGGTAAGCTTATAACCTTAATAAGTGGGCAATTTAACACAGATTTTTTTTAATCAAACTATTTAAAAAAATACACTGGATTTTTATACGTACAGTTTATTTGTATGATTTTTTTTGCATAATGTACAAAGCTTAAAAGCATGAGTTACATCAAACGCCATCAAAAGTAATTTTATCTACATGATTCGCAAGTATTAAGAAAAAGCTGTTAAAATAAATTGTATAGTAGCATTTTTATAATATTTCAGCATGGCCAGCGAAGCGATTTCCGGCCTTCTCATGTCGATTTGTGATGTTGTTACCAAATTAAACCAGACGGATGACGTCGTCGCCTTTGCAATTTTTGTAGAGAGGGTAACGGTAAAGAGAGAAGCGGTGGTGCTAGAAACGGCAGAGCAACGAACTGGTGTGGCCTTATTGCTATTCTTGCAGTAAAATTCAACTGAAGCAGCTTCAAAATTGCAGCTAAAGTCGGTAACGAACTTAAAATTAGTTTTCGCTTTGGAGGGGAAACACTGTCTCGTTTAGAAGGTAGAAACTAAGAGGATTTCAAAATCGATATATCGACGCTTTTCCCGTAAGAAATAACTTACCAGAGCCGTATCGTACTTGTTCTCTGCGAATCTCACTTTATGTGTACTGAATTATTGTGTTGAAAATATTTTACAATTCTCAGCAAAGTTCAAAATGTTTAACACTTAAAAACCTTTTATTATAAAAAATCAATGGTTTTAACCATATTTTCAAGACAAAATTAAGGCTAAGTATTATATTTTTTGTAAATAATTATTTTAAATAAATCTTCTACATTTTTTACTAAAATAATTGTCTTGTGTTCCATTAAAATATTTTTTTTTGTTTTTTTTTTTCTATCCACTACAATATATTTTTTTTAGGTAGAACTATGCTAAGACAGAAGGTCAGTGCAGCTTCATCGATGTGAGAGGCGAGCACACTGGGGAGCTCAAGCCTCTGTATTAACCACTACAATACTTAGACTTAATAACAATAAGAGATCGATCATTGCAATGATCGATCGATTTTTCGAATATCGAACTATTAAATATAAGAACGGTAACGTCGCAAACTTCAAAACTCAATAGTTATTATTATTAAACATAAAACGAAGGACGGACCATTAGACCCATTATGTTTGAAGACTTTTTTTAACTATCTACCAAAACAAACTATTTATAATTAAGTGTTAGTATGTAAGTTAAATGTTTGTAAGTACATCAATATTAAAGAATCTTTATTATGTTTAGGAGTAAGTAACCCTAGAATATTCTCATCATCAGCTTCTATGAACTTACATTTTATTTTGCTAAACTTTTGCCTTGTATTAAAATACGTACTTAGTTAAGATTTAAGTCGATAAAGATATACTATTAATTATTTTCCCATTCAAAATAATTTGTTATTCTTCTTTACCTAGGGGTTAACCGGTCCTAATCATTCGTGAATTCTCAAATCATTTTTGTTTGATTCTTGCACATTTAATAACGATCCAATTTTAATCACCGCGATGTTGCTGTATGAATAAATTTGTGGATATAAATCCACGAATATTGATATTTTTTGTCTTAATTCCAGTGAACAATTACACAGAGCAATAATTTTTTTTCCGCGATTAATAAGTGGTTTGGCTCCTAACCAAGTTACATACTAAGTACGTGTAAGCATTCAAAATTAATGCCTCAAACTGAAGCATTACTAAGACCATAAGACAACTTTACGACATTCGAGACCTCGTTTATGTGCTAAGTACCTACCGAAACTTAGAGTAACTTGCGGAAGCAGGCGGCTACTGGGAGACGTACTTACGTGAAAAGTTTTGACTTAGAAATTGTAAGATTGGTCTGAAGATGTTGCTTATTGTTTTTGAATTTCCACTAAATTAGCACTAATGTAGGTGACAGTTACTTATCTACATTTAAGAGGGGAGATTAATTTAAATATATAAATGTGGTGGTTATTGAAGGTGCGATTTGCACTTGATACGAACGCTGAATAGTATCACATAATAACAACATAAACGATAGTTTTAATATTAGACCGTTTTTATTTATTTATCTACATAAACGAAACCTAATTGATTTCCAAGATTTATTTAAAATTTATTTCAATAGATTCTATTTTTATTTATTCTTAATCGCTTATTCTGAATCAACTAGTACCTACCGAATTTTTGATCAAATAAGATTAACCATTTAAAAAAATGTTATGATTAGATCTACACCATTACACCTTGACATTATACTGATTTTTAATATTTCTATATTTTACAGATAAGAGAAAGTTTTTGTGCTTTATCTTTTATATTATAGTATAAAATATAGTTTATTAATGCATAAATCTTTGTTTTTATTATGGGAGCAAAACGAGCAGTCGGAATTAATTTGACTATTCCTGCTCAACTATCCTCTTTCCTTCCAATGGGCCACCACTTTCACAAACCACATTAAACTCTCCATTGTACTCGTTCAGTATTTTTAAATTTGAAAGAGAAGGAAAATTTTCCTCCATATAACGTTCGGTCTGATTTAATTATAATGGTCAATATCATTGATAGCATTATTAATATCGCACATCAAAGGTATTAATTAGTACGTCTCACCGCGTGTTCTATACATGTGATGTTCCTTTGTGCGTCACGGATAGTGATAGAGACTTTATAGGTACTGACAAACTAATTAATTTCCAAGTATATAGGATTTAAGTAACGACTTACATTGCAATGTAAATAACACTTGCAACGTAAGTAAAAAATATAACAAATGATTTCACCGGCACCTAAGAGTACGGTAAAATATTTGATTACGAGGAAAACGTATTATTGGAACGAAGTTGTTTAACTTGCGGTTTTAATTGCAATCCAATACAAATAATAAATAGCTCCCTTGTGTTGTATTTTATGCGTGTGAAACAGCGGCGCACAGTTAGTAATTTCTACATACATATATCTATACTAATATTATAAAGAGGAAAACTTTGTTTGTTTGTTTGGTTGTAT
>LUGF01025843.1:208687-224649 GCA_001625245.1 Calycopis cecrops
CTAGCTCAACGGGAAGTACTCTATAAATTTTCAAAAAAGTGCGTTTTCATACAAAATTTGTGCATAAATGGTTATAACTTTTTATTGCGTTAACTTAGAAGTGTGATTTTTTCAAGGTCTCAAGACGTAACTAACCTCCGTATTTTACAAAAATTTCAGCTTAATCCCTTCATGGGTTTTAGAGAAAAAGGTCTTGACACACGTACAGACAGACGGACAACAAAGCGATCCTATAAGGGTTCCGTTTTTTCTCTTTGAGATACAGTACCCTAAAAATGGCAGACATAAATTAGGATTGTGTTTTATTTTGCAGATTTTATTTCATACATACTGTACTCTAAACCATTTGCTTTATATGAATAAACAGAGACGTAATTTATTAAATTGGTTTAATTTAATGAACGAAATAAAATGTGCACTCGCTTGTACTATAGGAAATAAGGCTTAACTCCGTAGGTTGTGGATGAATAGTATAATAATCCAGATGTGAAGATTCGAAATATAAGATTCGAACCCCAGTTTAATATGTACATAGCACACACGACAAGGAGATATTTAAAAACCGGCCAAGTGCGAGTCGCACTCGCAAACTGATAGTTCCGTACCAACGAAAAGTATAGGTCGACGACGACGACATGACGAATAAGAGTTCCGTTTTTTTGCCATTTAGCTACGGAACCCTAAAAATCATTTCACCGTCAGAGTACTCATGTTAAACGTTCCTACAAGTGACTTACCTTTTCATCTCTACATTATAAAATTTGACGTGAGCCCACGGCACTATCATCTCAAATTACTCCACTTGAACAAGCACCTTCGTATATTAATGAGGAGCTCGTATATAGGCATGGGAGGATTCCCTACCAGCACATACGCTTCCAGACACACGAACCATGAAGATCATACTAGTTCTGTTCATTGTTTCGTACTTTGTGGTACTTACCACTCAGAATCAAAACTACTGCGGTAGAAACCTTGCTTTGGCCTTAGCTACCATGTGTGACATGAACATGGAGAAGAGATCCGACCGCCAGGGTCCGTTGTTGAGGGAGCTGGAGCAAGTGCAGTTCTGGCCGTGGATGACCCGGCACACAGCGAAGGCGATGGGCAGAAGTAAAAGGCAGATAGTGTCGGAGTGCTGCGAGAAACCCTGCTCCAACGATGAGCTATTGGCCTATTGTAATTATTAACGAATTTTGAAGTTGAAAGACATCGGTTGAGTTCTGAAGATATTATGTTATTGATGAAATTTTGTATAAATAACGAATAAACATAAAAGCTAACATCTAGACTGAGATTGAGGATATAAAGTTGTAAAACTTGTACATAAGTTACATACTATGTAAAATGATTAAAAAAAAATAGTCTATTAATGATTATTGTTCTCCTTAAACTAGTAGTTTTAGCGGCATAGTAAACAAACTTCAGAGCAAGTACTATCACCTGTTTGCAGTCGATCAGTAAGGTTTTAAATTTAATATCCAAATTAAAATCTTGTGCTGTGACATTTGTATTAAAAACTTTCCCACATGCTTGGCATTTTTGACATTGCAAAAACGTTAAATTCACTCGACTTTGTTATCGTTACCGACACCATTGTGAATATCATAAACGTTAAATAATCCACGTAGCAGCACCAAGTGTGTGTTCACTCTCTTGTTCTCTCTTCTAAGAGCACAAGCTACGAAATACTAGTCACTGTAAGCTTTGTATACAAGGTTGATAAAAGTAAGAGGCATTAAATAAAACCACATATTTGGTGTATCATTTCCAGGCTACACATCAAAAATCGAATCAATCAGAGAAATAGTTTAGCCACAGAATTTTTTTGAAGTTTTTCTTACTACGTACAGGTTGTACCTCAGCTGCTCGTCGACTATGGCCGGCCGGGGTTTTCACCCCGTGCTCGCTTTAGCCGCCCGGTACATAGCATGATAACATTTTTTCGCTATTTGACTTGTTTCAAACAAGTATTTTCGTATACTTGTCGTAAACTTTTTTTTAATAGTTTCGGATTAACTGTAGGCACATAAAGTATATGTGGTTTAATTGAATGCCTCTCGCTTCTATCAACCTTGTATATTATTATAACCTGGGCCAGTTTAGTAATCAGAGCCGAGGAGGCGGCATAGGTTGCTTGTAACTTCACTCTCCATATTCTCGTCCGTCATTGCCTCCTTACCTCTCATCTCAAGGAAAGTTTTTTATTCTGAAATTTTACTGTACGTGTTTGGAAATTTCAAACGTGGTAGGAAATGCAGACTGTTATTAAGAACTATAATTGACGTATAAATAAATCATATAAAATTACTGAGACTATCCATATATGAAATATAGAATTCGTTTGAAATAAGGTTGCCCTAGAACCTATCTATTGTGACAATAAATATTAATTTCGTTATTTCTCTTTCCTCTGTGACACATCTAAACCAAAGCCGCTTTGTATTTTATTCAGCCACTTAACTAAAATTGAAACCATAATTTTGAGTTTATTTGTTTATTAACCATGGTTAAAACAGTTCACCCCTAAAAATAAATTTGTGACTTTGAACCTGTAAATGAAGCAGCCATTATTTTAGAGTTATATCTTATTTTTGAATTAGGTTATGTTGGTTACAATTCATAGAAAAAAAATATAATTTCTTTTGTTCCCTTGCTTTGTTTAATTAAATTATACGTATTTGAAGTATACGTATATATTTACCAGTGCTTGTTCCTCCAATATGGTGTAAGTCATATAAGGTGTATTTACCGTGACTGCCTCAGAAAGAGAGTAATATTTTATTCATCACAATCACGACATAATTTAGTAATGAAAGTCTGAAACACTACCGTTAATTTCAATGCAGACCACAAAAACTAAAGAAACAAACTAAACTCAGCGATTGGTATACCTTCTACTATATTAATTGAATATATATGTATATAGGTATATAGAACGTTTTCAATCTTCCCATCATACAAGATTTATGAGACCCCTTGGCACATTTGATGTATCAAATTCAAAAAGTATTCCTTTTCTTTATGAAGTATTCAATGGGGATTATTAAAATAGTTCTTTACACTTCGGTATAAAACAAAAATGGTAAAACCTAGAACCTCGACGTGATCACGAAGTTTGATGATCATTCCAGCTATTCCTCACGGGATACATCGAATCGATACCAATTTGTAATAAATTCATTTATAAGAAGACTTGGTTATCGTAACGAAAGCTTTGTAAATAGGAACACGTCACAAAACTTTTTGGATTGTTTTTACATCCTTGACTTCTCTTTTTTAGGAGCAATTATCATCATAATCTCCATGTAGATGTTTATAGGTGTGGATAGTAATGAAAAGAGATCCGATTGCTCGTTTGCCTCTGTATACTGTAAAAAAATTCCTCACAAATAATATAAAAAAGGTAAACTTAAATAATTCACTATTTAAAATTAGTTTTATTATTACAATAATTAATTACTATAACTACATTCTACTGTCTACTGGTAAACTTAAAAAGCATTTTCTTATATTAGAAGAACACGCTTTGAACTAAATATCTTGGCAACTAACAATCCTAGTCTACTAAGGTTAGTTGTAGGTAGGTATCTAAAATCCTAGGCATTTCCACAGCCACATAAGTATAATATTATTTGCACCCAATATTTCCTATATTTCCAACATGACGATACTAAGAAAGTAACGACAATCGGTATGGACATATTATACAAACGGCCTATGTCTTGGCAAGAATACCGTCCTCTTACCATAAAAAATTACGAGCACATAGGATTGCGGCGGGGCCGCTTGGTGAGAGTTCGCAATAAAATCGGTGCCTCCATGGGGGTCTGAGGAAATTTGTGACGCCTCTCGATTTTCTTTGATCCTCTACATGGTTGTCAATTCTATTAAACATCTAACGTTAATGATGTCATTAATTTACGAGAATATTACTCAGTACAATGAAACAACTTTTACGGATTTTATCACGGTTTATTTAATTATTTAACAAGCCCTACGTTTTACAAGTTTTATGAGAGCAACCCTGGATATGAATGGACTGTGATGAGGTGGATCTCTCAGTTTCTGATGCAGATGCCTTGTGATCTTTCTACATCTTTATGGAACACTTTGATGAGGCTCCCTTAAGTTTTGACTACTCTATCGCCGTTAATACTCTCTCGATATGCCGCCGATTTTATTCTTTGCACTTTACAGAATCTGACCAATGTCTGTTATTTAAGTTACATTAAAGTCGACGAAGGCGTTATTAATTAATCTTAATTTTCTCAGTTCTGTTGAAAGTTTACAACATAGTATGGCAAATTAAATCAACTCAGGCAACTTCGTTATTATTAAGTAGTAAGTAATAAGTTGAAGTTGATAAATAAATACGTTTCACGAGGCATTTTTGAAAAGATGGTTTATGTCGCTGAATTTATGAAATATAGAGTTCTTTCTCCTGTCTAATTTGGCTACAAATCAACAATGGTGCTATCTCTTACAATTAGTAAATAAAATTATTACAATTATATTATCTTTTGGGATAAATATACTATTCAATTGTTTTTATTTATAATATTGCATTAGCGTAATGAGCTAAGGCAGGACTTTTTTTGTCAGCACTCGTGTCGTTTAAGTATTTATTCGGCACTATCGTATGCTGCTAGTCCCACACATCCAGAGGTACTGAATTTTATAGTATTTTTAGTTTTGACTATTAAGCTCTTACTTACACTAGCTTATTTTTATAAATACTTATACTCTACTTACTTCTACTTATACTATATATGAAGAAGTAGATAGCGACCCAAAACCTTTGTTAGCAAAGCATTCACATGTCAAGAGCAGTTAGGAAAGTTTAAATTGGTGAACCTAGCCAGCAATGCTCAAGGGTCTATCTAAAATGCCTAAATAATACACTTTCTACGATATGACAAAGTTATAACCCTTAAAATTGACATGAAATTTATAAAATCTACACGTTAATAAAAAAAAATACTTTTATTTAAACAATGTTTTCAGTCGAGATCAATAGGATAGTCATAATGAGCAAAAGTAAGATTTTCACAAAAATATAAACAAAAATCGTTAAATTGCAATTTAGACAATGCGTCATGGGTCCGTACCTATAACTATTACTACTATTACTACTACTAAAATTACAAAATTGACAAAGTAATACGAGAAAGAACGATGAGCTGAACGCCTTGGTCATTTAACAGACAGTTGTCAGATTCTGGAAATTGCAAAGAATAAAATGGGCCACAATGAGATTAGATGGTGTAGAGCAGTGAAAATCTTGATATATTTATGTAGGATATTGATTATTCGTTGGTTGTTTTAATAAGGCAGCCAGCTGTGGGCCAATAAAAGCTAAGTCACTTTTTGTAAGTTTGTAAAGGAATCATCAACATACCTCATATAGAACCTTGGTATTATTGACGAGGTTTGCAGGACAGCCTCCTCAAACTGTTCCATGAAGATGCAGAATGAACTCGAGGCTTCAGTTCTGCATCACAGAAACCGAGTGATATAAGCAATAATCTGTAGACTTACATATCTCTAACTTAGAGGCTGTATCATATCAGCAAGGGTCACTCCCAGCTCTTCCATGCTCCACTATTTACGTGCTACATATAAGTCAAACTTTAATGCCATTTAATCGTCTTTGATACTATGATAAAACTATCGAGAATGGTCGTAATATTTCGGTCCCTGAAAACTCGGCTTCACTGCTCAATATTCCTAAAAATACGTCTTAGAATATACAATTTCATTTATTTTAAGGGAATGCTTCTCTCCGAGTACTCAGTCGAAACATTAATTTCAATTATGCGTGTTATTTTAACTGAAACAAAAGAAATTAATTTTGGCGAGGCAAAAGATGATTAAAATGCTTCAAGATGATAAAATATTTTTGGAAGGAATCTACCAAAAGGGGATCGTTTTCAAAGCCTAAATCTTCGTAGAATTTTGTCGAGAAAATAATTAATTAACTGTTAGGTGATATAACGTTCGTTTAACATATATTTGGATTTTATATTTTTGCGAATATTTAGGGTAAGTATCGTGGTATCGCTAAGATTCGGTGATAACGATTCGATTGTACGACAGATTTAAATGTTTACTATGTTAGTCCTCTAATAAGTTGCGATGTCATTTACAATGAAACTTTGGTAAGCCAAAATGTTTGTCATTATCATGTCTCTAGGTATCACCACATATGCCAGACAAAAAATAGATATAATTGAAGTAAAGTATATAGTCAAGCCACAGGCTCAACAATTGACGTGAAATGCTCTCAGCACAGGGAAGAAACTCCTTGAGTTACGCAGGGAAAGAAATGAATAGCATAAAATATACAAAAATTCAATTCAGGCACTCAGACTACAAATAAAAAAGAAATTTACGCTGTAATATTTCCAACTACCAACTCTATGCTTTATTAAAGAAAATCTTATTACCGCTAAGACATTTTCCCAACAAAGTTCCAAGTAACTTTTCTTTCTCGATTAATCGCTAACGATTAGCTCCAAGTAGTTTCCCGCAGTTCCATTTCCTTATGAGTTACAAGTTTTCCCCGATCCTATAGTTTGCATGGCGCTAAGCGACGTGGACTCTAAATTTGTCAAGCGGTTTAGCAGACCGCCCAGAAAATACCATAGTTGTAATATTGACTCTACGAAGTTAAATCGGTCAACTGAAAAAGTTTTTGTCATCCGACCCGTTTTTTGTTCCAATATTGTTGTGGTTGCAAAAGGCTCCGAGGCTTGTAAAGGTTGATATAAAATATATAATATGGTAAGAAGGTGTTACATTATCAAGTTATCGAAATTTTCTTCTTTGTAGCCTCAAAGTTACTCGCAAAAGATATTTCATAATATTAAAAGATGGAAATGTGCGGTAAGAATACTTCATTATATAAAAATGAAAAATATCCTGCATTTCTGCTTCAAATGCTAGAGGTATTAAACCAATGTCCTTCTAATATTTTTATTTGAACTCAAATATCTTGTTTTTTCTAAGTGAATTATGTTTAAAATGTTCATTCATGATCTTTTTAGCACAAATTACAGGAGTTTATAAATGACACTTCTGTAATTTCTGCTTGCTCTTCGGATTCATTTTAAGCAATATAATATTTCATGTTATTGAAGAGTTGACCTATCTTTTATAACTTTTCATTTCAATTTTGTAATGCAACGAGTATTACACGAAATGCAAAATGTATTTTTGCCAGCTGCGAACTCCTTCTGTTATGTTAATGAGGTTGAATTCGCCGCTAAAGTCCTGGTTGCATATTAATCTCTTAATATCACATTATAATATAAAATGAAACCAAAGGTAATATTTGGTAATGTTTTAAATTGATAAAAAAATTAAAAAATTGAAAAAAGCATTGCGTGCGCGACATGGTTTCATTACCTTTGTAGTAAAAGCTTAAATAAGCACGTGGATATTTCATATCATTGTTCTAAATTACTTCAATTATCATAATTTAACAGGTTTTTAACAATCCCTAAAAATTGATGACAACGTAGTTATTGATCGTTTTTTGTACATAAAGCGCCAAACAAAATACACAAAGAAAAATTAAACATAAATCTATTATGTTTTTATAGTCTCTCAATATTCTCCAAAACATGTTCAAAATAAACAAAGTTTATTACTGCACGCAAATAAACGTGACTTACATATCGTCCTGTTCGTTAAATGAAAGATGAAATTTTGTTAAATCTGCTATTTCCCATCTTAATGGAAGCTTTGTTTTAAAATTAGTTAAATTGTAGCTTATATTACATTACACTTGGATAAGCTAGTATCATTTATCCATTTTAGATGTGTTGTATCCAATTTAAAAACTTACAAAATATAGGATAATTAATAATGGACAACCTATTTCGATAATCGATCGATAAATTACTATTTAAGGAATAAGGCCGCCTTTGTGTATCTTTATTATTTTTTGTTCTGTTTCTTATGTTTGTTTCATTTTTGTATAAAGTGCACAATAAAGCATAATCATTGATTCATACAATTTCGGTAGTACTTAGATATCTCTAAAGTCAATAGTATGCTATATGCAGGTTACGTTTTGTGCGTTTTGCGTGTAAACTTCGTATTACTAATTACAACCACCACATCGCATAGAGTCAGGTAACGTCAAGTATTTTTCAAGTAGTATCGTGCGGATGTATTTGCGGATCACACCAGCTTGAATCGGCTGCAATGCAGTAAAAGCTGATTAATAAAACTAAACTGTTTTCTCTGCGGAGTTCAAGAGCATTTTCGACGATTTCATCTATTATTATGATTTTCATTTACTTTTCCGCCGACCTTGATCTTAAATGATAATTAATATGTAGGCACTAAATCCGTCCTTTGTGTCCCGGTACTGAAAGTCCAGACTATCCTATTAATAAAGCTTAGCTTTGAAAGCTCTGTAAACGCGTATAGCCGTATAATTAAGCCTTTAGTTACTCAGGGATATTTGAACAACGTCAGACGTGCAGAGCGCTTTGAAATCGAAGTATCAACAGAATTTAAAGGACGATCGATGTTTGTGGTACACGTTGATTGGGTGATGTTTTTTTAAAGAGAGCGAGAGAGAGAGAGAGAGATACATTAAATGAGAGGGAAATAATTATTCTATACCTTTCTGAGTTAGTGATAACTATCTATTAATGTTTTTTTTAGTATAGAAAGTCAAACCAGCAGTCAGAGCTTTTTTCATGAATCCGAAGTCCAAGGACATCCGCATAAAATATGTACAGATGTGTTGACCTCCTGCCTCTTCCATAAAACTTTATTAAAATATGTAGGAAAATAGTAACAACTGAGTATATACGGGATATAGGCTAATTGTACGTACTGAAAGAGGGTGTTCAGTAATCAATCCTGATCCCAAATATGTAAAATAAAAATGTACTCCAAATTTCACAAAATTACTCTTTTAAAGATTATTACCATTTAAGAAATTTAAAGATTCTTTAATTAAAGATTACTGACTTTAAAATAATAATTTACGGGTAACATGTGGCGTAAAGTAACAGCCGTGCTGTCGCGTTTCATGATGTGTATAAGAAGACGGTGGCCCATGGAAGGAGAAGAAGGAGGAAGGGGGGCAGCGCATCTGTATAGACTCTTTACGGATGTATATAGATGTTGGATCAGATTGCTCGTTTGCCTCCTTATAATATAAAAACAATTGAAACTGCGCACTTTGCAGTTTGCATTCTCTTTCTCTTTGTTCCTGAAATGTCAAATGCGTAATTAGTCAACGCGTGCTCGCCACTGTGATGATGGCAATTATTTAGTTTTTGACTACTTCTACATTTTCTGATCGCGCCTCTGAGATTTGTTTACCTGTGGTTAACGGAGTGTGAAATAAAAATTCCTTATTCGAACGAATGTGTGGAATGGGCTACACCAAAACTAACGGCTGACCGACCTTGGACCACGGTCCACCATCAATTTCTGTAGGTGATTTGCCATCTAGGCAATATTAGTAAAGAAATTCACAAACTTATAATCTAATACGACAAACATAATATATAGGGAATTGGGGTAAAGACGATGACTGCGTTAAACAGAATATTTAAAGACATCTTTCTGCTTTCATTTTATACATTTTATAAAATTAATTAAATTTATTTTAAAGTTTTAATAAGTAGTAGTAATTTTTAATCTTCTAAGTAATAAAATTATGAAGACCTTTTAAAACATTTCGCTTTTATAACGTAGACAAGAATCATTAATGTTAAGAGAAAAATCAAAGACGAGACTTAAGTTATGAACCTTTTATAATGTTAAAATGTCTGTGTAAAAATCTTAAGTGGTGGTATAGCTGTAGTAACGAAAGCTTTTCGTCCTGCGGGCGGTATCTTTTTTTTATTATAAGAGCAGACTTAGTCGACTACCATTATCAATATCAATATCAATAGATATCCACATAATTTAATTATTACGCGACAGAGGTTGCGGTATCATTTGAGCAGAGGTACCTCCACTGTTTTCACATGCAATACAGAATAAATACTAAATACTAAACTAAATTAATTACTAGTATTATAAAAAATGTTTTATTTAAAATTTTCTTTTTATGCGATTTGTGAAAGTATTGGAAGGCGTATGAACTACGTGTATTCCACACGTACAGCTTTGCAAATTATCTGTTGGTGGGTGTGTATATATTAAATTAACCTTATGATTACATTTAATAACCATCCACTTCATTGCAATTAGTAGTTGATTGATAAATTGATTGAGATGTAATATTTTTTTATTAAATATCGATTAATTTTTAGCGTATAAAGATGTAGTATTACTTCCAAAAATATATTTTATTCTCTATAATATCCATATTATATTTTTCTAGACGCAGACCTCAAAGTATGTTGTTAAAACAAAAAAGATACAAATTTGAATTTAAAATTTATGTTTCCAGTTGCGGTTTTTTAACTTGATTAGCTTAATGTCGAGTTCCGTTGGTTACTGTTTGTCTGGTCGAAAAAGGACTTATGAATAAAACAAATTCAAGCGAGGTATAAGCGCTTTATTAGAACGTAGCTAGAAATATTCAAGTATCATCATCATAACGTAAGCCGAAATCCACTCAGTGTTGGACTGAGTGGATTTCGGGTTACGTGCTTTGTTGTGGGCAGACCCAGAATATATTTGTACTCGAAATAGATGAAGCTATCAACATAAACGATATATTATATATCATAACGTTTTTTGCTTTCATGATCGGTACTTTGATTACCACAAAGATAATAAAATGACCTAAGATAAATTTAAAAGTTCGTAAAGTTGGTGTAGTTCTAGATTTGTATATGTATGCACTTAGTCTGACCATACATACTGTTACAATTAAAAATAAAAAAATATTACATTTGAATTTGGAATCTGTAATTTTTATACGATTTCATTCATTGTGTTTTCTCATTTTGGCACCAATACATTGTACAATATTTAGCGATATTAAAATGGAGTGGGGCCATAACGAGAACAGAATCGCTGTAATTGCATTACACAAAGTAGGTATGGAGCCAAATGCAATTTTTGTAACTCTCCATACACTTGGTATTGACAAAATTTTTGTGTACCGGGCTATTAATAGGCACAATGAATCAGAGTCAAAACAATAAGGGAAATAAATCTAATAAACCCTGTCCGAAAGCAAAAGATTTTTGTCTCGGGAAATAAGGATAGCACCTGGAACCATGTCGCATATTTTAAGAGATGACTTAGGACATACAGGCTATAAAATGTGTACTGGTCATTTCTTAGCTGATAAATTAAAAAGGAATAGGGTGGTAAAATCGAAACAACTACTGAAGCGATACGCAAATCGAGGTCACAGAAAAATTTTGTTTACGGATGAGATTTTTTTTACAGCTAAGCAATATTTTAACAAAGAAAATGACCGTAATAAAATGACAGTCAATGGAGACCACTTCGAATAAGCTTTTTATATTTTTAATTGTTTTATATTTATGTATTAAACTAACACACTATAAAAGTAATAAATATTATTTGCAAATATTTTTTTTTCTTTGTTACAGAACTTACGGCAAGACGGCTGATGGAATTCATTGAAAATCACTCGTGGAAATAACTGTACGCACTGCCCAGTTTAAATTTTATATGGTAAATCATGTTCATAGTTTTTGCTTAGATATTATATATATCAGGTACATGTGTCACAAACCCAATGATCAGCGAGTAATACACGTATAAAATAATATATTGATACTGCATAAAATATGAAGTACAACGACGCGACGTACGTACATAAGTAAAAAGCGACGACGTCGCAAACTCATTATACTCAGCTGAAGATATATCAGTGATCGGTAATAGGTGATTCCATTGTAATTTTATATTCGAGGAAGCATCATGTCTTAAAAACTCGTTTGGAAAAAGTTTTTTTTTTCTTACAGACAATTTATTCTGTTATTACACAAACGCAAACATTATTGCGTCAGAATAGACATAATTATTGTTTGAGCTAAATCAAAATAATAGAATTCTGTCACTTTAGTATCGTATGTCATTGGTTAAAAGCTGAACTCATTTAATTTTATTAAAGTATATGTTAAACCGAGGCATTTTGCACTAGAAGTATACATTGCAGTTACTGCGTATACGACTTCTGAAGAACGATAACAATATACAGCTAAACGGCACAAAACGGTTCCGCGCGACACTAAGACGTCGTGTGCGAAAGTAAATAGAATCTAGGGCCGAAATCACCAATTTCTTACTTGATTGGGTCGCTTGATGGCTTTTCTAACAAACAAAGGAGTTTAAATAAAAACAAACTATGGGAGACACATCGATGCGACAGAGCTCCTGCCAACAACGATCTTGGAACGTTCAACCCTATTGTCTCCGTCTGTATGTAATGACTGACTTCATAAAGCTTATTTTTTAATTCTAATTTGAACAAATACGTAATTTGAAAGACTGTAGGGTCTCTGCTGGCACCTCGGGCATTAATAATCAATTAGATTGTTTAATCCAGTTGGTACAGTTTATTATAGCACCTTTACTTTATAGGTAGGTACATATTTATTACAAAAATAAAATTTATAGTATAAAAAACACCAAAAATTTTAAAGCAGCTTCTAATTGTAATAGATGTTTGTAGAACTGGAAAAGTGAACCACCACTTCCTTGACCTTCAAGCCGCCGCTAGTCTGTAAGCACCTAGTAAGTGGGTCTAAAACCTAAAGCTCAAACAGCGCGTGTAACGTTATTTGTTCAAAAAATAATATATTAATACTAAATACACATAAAGATTTTTTTTTTTTATGATATAGGAAGGCAAACGAGCAGCCGGAGCCATTTTCATGACTACCGACGCCCACAAACATCCGCATAGAGGCTATACAGATGCGCTGCCCTCCTCTCTCCTCCCACCTCCATGGACTACCGGCTACTTACACACCGCACGAAACGCGACAGCACAGCTGTCACTTTACGCCAGTCTCGTGTAAGCGAGAGGTACCTCCCCGGTCGTGCCGGCCCAATTCGACTGCATGCAAGCATGCAGTGTGGCACTACCTCTTACCAAAGAATGAAGAAGATGAATTGTGAAGAATGCGCCAACTCATTATTTTCACGTGAAAATATCAGTGAACGATAGTAGTAGATCGACTCCATTGTAATTTTTTATTCAAGAAGGCACATCGTTTCTTGAAAATTCGTTTGGCAGGTTTTTTTCTGATAGATTATACATATTTTCGTGTTATCACTCAGAGGCAAACGATATAACGCAACATTTAAATCTATTACTTTTAGAATAAACATAGGCATAAATTGTTCGAATTAAAGAAAAATGCCAAAAGACAATAAATACAAATTTAGGAATAATCAATTTCGTTTCTTTCGGTTTAAAGAACGCGTTTAATGAAAATTTTATGTTAAAACGAGACAATTTTTTTACTTTACAAAATAGATAAAATTTAATATATAGGCTGCTAAAAACGATAAAAATATACAACAAAACTGCTCCGCATGACATTAAATCGTCGTGTGCCACAGAAGTAGTAAATGGAATCTTGGACCGAAATCACCAATTTCGTACTTGAGTGGGCCGCTTTATGGTTTACTAACAAAACAAAGGAGTATAAATGAAAACAAAACAAATGGATGCACACCGATGCGACAGAGCGCCAGCCAACATAGATTAAGATCTTGTAACGTTCATTTCAGTTCGATCATGTGGAAAGTTCGATTTAGACGGCAATATTTTTGTTCGCACTCGTGAATATTACTATATGAATATTGAGATTTCATATAGCCTGAATAGAATAATAAAAATATATAATCATTTTATCGAAGTTTATTTATTCATTCATAAGGCATCTAATAAGGTAAGACTATCTCATGTAATAACCGGTACTATGTATTGGCCTTAAAGGCCTAAAGTCCTTACTTATTTCGCTCTAATAAAAAATTACTAAAAGGCAGACAGCATCACAATAATGTGATCACCGGGGGTTGTTTAACTTACTTTATACTTATGCAGCCACACTGCAAGTGTTTCGCATATTCTTATAGATGGTATACCAGCTAAAGGCTGTAAGCACTAACTAGGATACTTTCTTTTGCCACACGTTGTCTAAAATTAGGTCGCTTATACTGTGATTTCGATGTTATGATTTTTTTATAATTAAGTTATTTTCACTTAGTTATAAACGAAAATTATTTCTTATAGTTTGCAGTATCACAAACTTGCAAAGTTTCTCTCACTTCGTTCGCTTCCGATCTGTTGAAACTTTTTAAATTTAGATTATTTTCCTATTATCTAGGTTTTGATTACCCTTAATTTACGCCATTCATTTTCACAATTAGATCCTGGGTTATGTTACGGGTATAATATGATACTCGCGGCTTAACCGAATATCCACCTAAACCTCGCTGCCATACTCGGTCGGTGGTACCTATAATTTGTAGGCAACAAAACAACTCGGTGACTAAGCAGTCCCCAGCAAGGAACAATATGGTGCTCTAAGGTGCATGAGCGTTATCCTATATGACTGCTATAAAAGCGACATTACTTTAATATTATAATTATAAAAGATATTCTATAGTTAAAATAAAAATTTAAAAAATGCATAAGAAAATAAAATAAAAGTAAAAATAAGCTTCTTACAAGCTACAATTTTTTAAGGACATTTTTTTTCTTAGCATTGTATGTTTCCGAGCTCGGCTCTAGTACTGGTAGCGTATAACGTTGTCTCGATGAGAATGCCAATCCTCTCTGCTAATGAGCTTAGGCGGTGGATGGTGCTGCCTATTAGTCTACTCAGCATAGACGTTGAGCGTTTGTAGATGATACCTTAAAATTAAAAAAAGGTGTTTACATAAGAATAACAAAACTATGTGTATTGTTTCTAATTATTTCTATGGCCGTCAGTAATTTAACACTGGATACAAATGCAAGAATTTCAAGCCTCTTAATTCGTGGTTTTAAAAATATGTCTACATAATACTTTCGTTTTAAAAAATATGGTTAATATTTGGAAATCAGTTAAGTAAGTCAGAAAGTAGGATAATATAATGGGAAATAACTCACCACGTCCACCACCTCAAAAGTGTTTATGAAAATGTATAAAAACACATGGCGCCTGATAATGATGTTAATGTATCTTATAACTACTTAATTATATAGTTCCATAAAGATATATTTGAATGACACAAAACAAGAACAATGCGGATCGTTGGTTCACGGTAAATTGAACTAAAAGGTTTTTAAAGTGGTCTCCGGTGGAAGTACCTGACGCCGGATGTCCGAATTTAGAATAATAAGGCTTTAACATGCCAGTAAATTTTTGTTTTATACAATCATAAGGGTATTTACTAGTATATTTTTCACAAATACATCCAAAGCAGCGGCAGTTTAATCATATAATAATATGTTCCTAAGCATGACAAGGCTACATCTATATAGATTTCAGTAATTTCAATGGCTGTCAGGAATTTAAGAGTAGGGTACAAATAGAAATCGTTTTTCGAATCACGTTCACTTATGTAAATTACGATACGGATACGTTCAATTTTGTTACACAAGCCCTTTGATATGAAATCGAAAAGAAAAGACATTTATCGTCTCCAAACACGGGTAATTTGAATTGCTAATGGCCTAAAACTATGGCAATTTCAGTTGTGAATTACAACGCTTTTCTTCTTCATAAAGCTTTTTATCTTTATTCTTTTTGTCGTTTATTATAATATGGTAATTATAATAAAAGACAACTGATTAAGAATATTACAATAAAAAACCAGTTATAATTTCATTACATTCTTGATATTATGACTGATACTGAAAGTTGTAGAGGACAATTGTCAACATTGTTGTTAACAACCTCAATAAAATTAGCAGTTGATTATTATTTTATCCTTGAAAATAACAAACTTACATTATTTTATTTCCTCGTAAATAATGTAACGTCATTTGACGATAT
>LUGF01025843.1:256459-272813 GCA_001625245.1 Calycopis cecrops
TATAATGCCGTCAGTACAAAATAATTATAGTAACAATGAAAAGCTATTACCATTAAAACTTCGGTTGGAAAATTTGTTTCTATGCCTTTTGCAGTTTTTTTCAGCAATTTTATTCCGTTGTATCCTACTAATATTATAAATGCGAAAGTTTGTAAGGATGTTTGTTACTCTTTCACACAAAAACTACTGAACGGATTTTCATGAAACTTTACAGTAATATAACTTTCATATCAGAATAACATAATAAGTTAAAATTTTGAATCACTTTTGAAGTATGAAATCCACGCGGGCGATGCCGCGGGCGGAAGCTAGTTTTTTCTATAAGTCTTTCGTTAAGGTTCAAAAAATTTCATAATTTCTTAATATCATTGATGAAATTTGATGCGTTTTTCTTATTTAATGGATATAAAAGAAATATCATAAAGTAGCAGTCTGATAACTCAATAGTAAATGCCTACCTTTTATTAAAAAAATATCGTAATGAGAATGTTACATCATCATATTATCATTTAAAATCATTAAACTCATATTTTAGCAATTAATCTGTCTGTTTTTAAAACTCGTCTGTAACTTGTAATCATTTAATTCGTCAAGTCTTTTAAAGGCAGAACAAACATTAATTATATTCTTTTTGCTGTGCTATAAAATATCTTGGTACTCTGATAGAATTTTAATCAGGGGCACACTCTGTGGCATTTCTACAAATAAATTAACTTTACGTTTTCTGCGTAAATATTAAAAGCGTGTTTTATATTTTTGCTAAAAAATATATTTCAATCAGGAATATTGTAGAACAGCTAGCCCGCGGTTTCACCCGCGTAAATGTCGATCCCGTGGAAAATAGAAAATCATCCCATGACATCCCATAGGAACATTTTTTCGGGATAAAAACTGTGTTAAACCAAGTTAATTAAGTTATGTGTCTAAAATTTAATGAAAATCGGTTTAGCAATTTTTGCGTATAACACACAAACAAACAAACATACAAACTTTCGCATTTATAATATTTATGGTAGATAACCGTATTTCAACATTTTTTGTAGCATTTCGGAAAGTTTAACTGTGGGTTAAATCCGCCTTTTAAGTCATTGAAATCAGTAAAACGATTCGTTCTGTAAGTAATATGATTATTTGTAGTATACTTGTAGCCGCCGTGCCTACATTGGTATACCAATATACATATACAAGTATATTTATATGTAATACCTATAACTTAACTTTTTAACCTCTACACTTATTTGACGTTTATCTGTATATCACAGGTTTTCTACTATATCCGTAAATAGAGAATTGTAAAATAGTTATATTAATATTGAGCACGAGATTTTCATCACGAGCAGTAATTTATCATTTCCCCCTTATTTATCAGTCTCGTCAAAAGAAGTCGCCGTCTCTACGCCCACCTGTCACCATTACAACCTTCGCAATATGAAGATTATGAATGTGCGAAATTGTTTCAGCTAGATTTCAAAAATAAAATTGTTAATGTAATCTAAAAACGAGCTTCATATTGGACCCAAGACACAGCTTATAGATCTATAAACTCTACCCAATACGCGTACTGCTTCGTCGCCGAGATGCAAATTTGTCCTATCTGACCTAATAATTTAACACGCTCTGTTCCTACTGGGTAGGAGGTGTATAATGATACCGCTCGAACTGACTTTGTGTTGAATTTAGCTTATTTGAATGGATATTGGCAAAGTTTTAGCAGACTATGTAAATTTCATTGATCATTGATTTCTTCTAATACATCAACATTATTTTTTATGGTATAAGAAGGCAAATGAGCAGTCTGAGCTATTTTCACGACTACTGATGCCCATCCGCATAGAGGCTATACAGATGCGGCCTGCCCTCCTTTCTCCTCCCACCTCCAAGGACCACCGGCTACTTACACACCGCATGAAACGCGACAGCACAAGTGCCATTTTACGCCGGTCTCGTGTAGGTAAAATGTCTGGCCAGCCCAATTCGTCTGCACGCAAGCATGCAGTGTGGCGCTACATCTTAAAATTAAGAAAATAATTGAAAAAAAAGAAACAATATACCAAAAGAATAAAAGGTACAAAAGTAAAAACAAGATATGTAAACGGTAAATAGTATAATATGGTTCTCATGGTGTAATCAAAATTATTGTATTGCACGTGTGTTACATCTATTCTATCCATTCTCCCCGAACTTTCCAGAAAATGGCTCCATTGTAATCTAGTGTTTATAATAAATAAAATTGACTCAGCTGTTAGTCCCTTATAGCTTGGTTAAGTACTCAAATGTGTTGTTCTTATATGAGCGCTATTTTCTCTTCTATATCGCTCCTCGGGTTTCGACTTGTCCGAATGTTTTAGTGGACTCCGGCGCCAGTCCACCACTTGTAAACCCTCAGCTCCAGATGTCTTGGGTTGGCGTAGCTCGGTGGAGGGAGCAGGGTTTACTATCTTGATTACTTTCCTTTTCTATGCCGATCTGGCTTACACAAGGCTTTTCGATATTACTTTGATACTATGAGGGAAACACGTAAGTGAGAAACACGTTTATTGCAATAAATTACAATACAATTATGATTAGTGACCCTAATTACATAATGTTGTTTGCACCCTTTCAATGCGAAACCCAAACTTAAATCACAATGAAAAAATCTTACGTCAAAGGCAGACGGATTCGAAGTTCTCTTTTTATAAGAATTTGAATATTTATATTTTTATTAAAAACTATACTCTTTCAGAGCTTTTATTCGGCTTCTGCCAAATAGTTCCTATACCTACGTTACAGTAGGTATGTATTTTACTGAGTTCCGATGGTTACCTACCATCTACATCATAAAGTCATCCCAATTATTTTAAATTTTATTCAGATTCACACATAAAGTATTATAAATTCAACTCATATGAAATAATACATTTCCAGGGCCATGTGTAAACTTTGAATAAGGGCCTTATCATTTGTAATGTATGGTCCAAAAGCGAGAGTCATAAATTAGTAAAAAATCCTTCCCCAACACAAACATTTCATTTCAGGGCATAATATTAAAGTGGCGGTTGTAATTAATATGCTTGGCTAAGCGAGGATATGCGTTTCGTTGCACGTTAAGAACATGAATCATTTTATATGTATTGATTATTTCCGAGCGAGCGGCGAACCAACAAAAAGATTCGAGATAAAATGCTTGTAGAAGGATGGTGATGGTTTCATCTTTTTAATTTACTTATTAACTAGCTCATCAATAAAGTGAAGCAAAGTTAAATAATATATTTTATATAGTCCCTAAAATAATGTTTTGAGTTTTGTAATTAGAACATTCCTCTGGAACAGTGGATGTAATAGAGTCATCGTAAAATTTTGATTTCGTTTAATTATTTTTTTAAATAAAATATGGATACTAACATTTTTTAATCTTTATACGTATTTGATGTTTCTCTGTATGTCACAAGTTTTCAACAATGTAAAATCATTTCCATAAATGGAATCATGATATCCATAAATGGAGTATTTATATAAAATATTTACATATTGAACACAAGATTTTTATCAAGCTATAATTTATCATTCGCCCCTCAGACGACAACAAGTAGCCGCCTCTACGCCCATACAATATACTCTGTCACCTTTTATAACCTTAGCGGTAATATCATTATGAATATGTGCAATAAAATAAATGTTGTTACGGCTAGGTTATAAAAATAAAATTTTTAATGAAATAAAAGAACGAGATTGATATTGGATCTAAGATTTTATCGCGATTTATTTAAAATTTTTACAATTAAGTATTTTACTTAAGAAAGAAATTTTCTATCTTATATTGCTCTGCTTTCATATTATAAGATAAAGGAAAGTTATATCCATAATGATAAAATATCGAGTATAACTTGGTCATTCAGTAATTTTCAGACTGAGACCTCTTGTCATTCCACGGGGCCACGACTCATTCGCTCAGTCAGCAAAGTCGTCGAAAGTAGCTTCACTATATATGTGAATAAATAACTTCGGGAGCTAGGGGCACGGACTAAGGTGGAGGAGAGGAGAGGAGAGTAAGGATGTCACAGGAGCACCCTGTGATGGAAGTAACATTCATAGCCGTTCCTTGCATATAAAAGATGTATAAGGTATAATTAAAATATTATATGTCAACACTATTGTAAAGAGAAAAGACTTGTTTATTCTTATGAATATAATACAAATACTACTGGACTTATTTCAGAAATTCTTTTATCATTTGAATGCTACAATATCACAAATTAACATAGGCTATATTTTACCTCAGGAAAATGTTTCATTCTTATGGGAAAATGGGTAAACTTCTAAACGGCTGAACGGACTGGGTTGAAATTTTATATATTTAGATTGTTTTCTGGATGCTTAAAAAATAAAATTGGATCCGGTAGGTGGCGCTGTTGTCGGTATGTGGACTACTAAATGGCTTGAACGATTGGGTTGAAATTTTGTATGTGTATTTCCATTGTTTCACTGATACGATTGTATTATCTACACCGTACATCCCGTGACGCGAAATAAAGCACCGAGTGATAGGTGAGGTACAGATATAAAAAAATGCAACAAAATATTTATGGCATGTACTTTAAAAATTATGACCTTTTGGAAAAAAACGAAAATTTTACATCCTGTGATGCATTTTTACTTTCCGCTTATAGAATCTTTTACCAACATCTAAGAAGAGTAAAAATTTTAGGTTAGGTACTAGCTACAGGAGCATTAATCAGGGTTACAAATGAGAAAAAATAATAAATAAAAGTGGAAATTTTACAGAAACACAACAGATGGCGCCACAGTCGTTTGAATGAATTTTTATATTGCCGAGATGGTTCATGCTGATTTATCTGTTGGTGGCATAGCAACGCGCGCAGGGTACAGCTAGAAGTATATAATATAGTTGTATAACATTTAACATTATTAAGTTACTTTTATGAATAATTTTACGCATTGTGTAACAATGAACACTGTGCTGTAAACAAGCTTGTTAATAATATATTTTATAGCTTGGAGGAGATAAATATTGATACAGGTCGTTGGCATTATGAAAATAAAACAACAATGCACCAGTTATATATAATAAATAAGTTATATATAATAGGTATAAACTTCGTCATAATCATACTCATAACTAATAACGAGTAACCATCAAAACTGATATTATAACTTAAAGTCTTACACGTTATTTTAAATGTCCCAGAATATTTGCGTGATAATGTCACTTACTGTATTTGGTACTATACTATAAAGAGGTTCCATCTGCTTAAAGTTCCAAGTCGAAGGAGGTTAAGATATCTCGTCGAGCTGGCAGTAATCCAGCGAACAAGGATCCCAGTCACGGCGTTATTTAAAATTAGTGCTAAGAAAAATGTGTTCCTCGTGGGCTATCGCGTAACATTATTCATGTGGCGTAAATGTAAGTACATATATACAGGGTCTGTCGTTATGGGTGGATAATCCGTTAACTAGGGTTAGCCCTAATGTCTAGCTATAAAAAAATATACTTTTTATGTTAGGGTTGGCAAAACTGTGAAAATTATGAATATTTTTGTGTTTTTTAGAAAAATTTCTACCGCGACTAGTAATATGCTCATAACTTTTACAAATTAGGGTATTTTCATGTACTTTTTTTTTTAATTTACTCAAAATTGCTTGCACTATCTAATAAAATATACTATTTTAGATGTACATTTTTAAAAATCTATGAAATTTTGCATTAAAAGTTATTTTTATATTTATTTGTTACTTTTTGACAATTTTTAACTATTCATTGTGAAAAAATAATGTACTACACCATAATTGCCCATAGTTTTAAAAACTTCCTCAGTTTGTCTAGTTTCTAAAAAGATATAATAGAAGTAGTGTTTGATAAGCAAAATTTCTTTGTAGGAACGAAAAAGCATATCACGGTCCGAAAGTTGATTTTTCCCGTAATGCATCTATGTCCCGATTTAGGCAGATTAACTAATTTATATCATTTACACAGTAAAAAAATACTATTGTTTAACGTAATGTAGCAAATAGCACTGTTCAAAATTATAAAATTTATTTAAATTGAAGACTTTCGACTAAGTACTTACCAGTTAACGCTAGGTCAAAAATTCAGGTAAAAAAAAAACACAAAAAGCAGGACTATGACTATTATTATTGTAACTGTCGGTAAATTCGTTTTGTGTAATTAGTTTTCGGGTCACCTAAATGGGTATGAAGTATTTAAGTATTCCCGTACCCGAACAGAGTAATGCGCAGGACACCCGTCATTTTGCAGCCACATTGCCCGCCTTGCCTCCAGTGGTACACCTTCCACCTTCCTCAGGTAAATTATTTTGCAAAAAGTGCAAACACATTTTCAGCATTTAATGTTGCTAATGATAATGTGCATGGGACGACCTTTCTTTGTTCTTTTTTACCTGAGTTTTTAACCTTGCGATAACTGATATGTACTGAGTTGAAAGTCTTCAATTTAAATAAATTTTATAATTTTGAACAGTGATATTTGCTACATTACGTTAAAGAATATTATTTTGTTACTGTGTAAATGATATAAATTAGTTAAGCTGCCTAAATCGGGGCATAGATGCATTACGGGAAAAATCAACTTTCGGACCGTGATATGCTTTTTCGCTCCTACAAAGAAATTTTGCTTATCAAACACTACTCCTATTATATCTTTTTAGAAACTAGACAAACTGAGGAAGTTTTTAAAACTATGGGCAATTATGGTGTAGTACATTATTTTTTCACAATGAATTGTTAAAAATTGACAAAAAGTAACAAATAAATATAAAAATAACTTTTAATGCAAAATTTCATAGATTTTTAAAAACGTACATCTAAAATAGTATATTTTATTAGATAGTGCAAGCAATTCTGAGTAAATTAAAAAAAAAGTACATAAAAATACATTAATTTGTAAAAGTTATGAGCATATTACTAGTCGCGGTAGAAATTTTTCTAAAAAACACAAAAATATTCATAATTTTCACAGTTTTGCCAACCCTAACATAAAAAGTATATTTTTTTATAGCTAGACATCAGGGCTAACCCTAGTTAACGGATTATCCACCCATTACGACAGACCCTGTATATTTTCGGTAGCTAATAACAGTGCGGACACACACCGAGCGAACCAAAATTTAAAGAAATACTACCATTAGGTATAATTTTTTTTTTTAATTATGATCCCTCCTGATAGTAGTGGAGTAGTATGTCACTGAATTCCTCCTAAACGACGATCTTGACGATTTTTTTGTGTGTATTGAAGGAGATTTGAGAATAGATTTGATTCACAAATCAGTCCAGCACTGATAGCGCTACAGACACTATCTCGAATACAATATTGTAGGGTAACGGGTTGACAATTCGGCCCCATTGTTACACGTTGCCATAACAAGATATTTTTCAATAAAGACAAGACTCCTTTCGGGCAGCTAGTTTAGATATAATTCAGGATTATGTCACTCTGCTGTTCAGTTTCATAGTTCAAAGAAGTCTGGAATAATACCTGCTGAGAGCACCCGCATAAGGCTGTCATATCTAGTAGCAAATTATCAAAGTTGTCTTTTATAATCCAATAGCCAAAAGAATTTGCAGTTAGTGATACTGCGAGATAGTATAGTTGTTATTATAAAATTTCATTTAAAGTCATATATATTTTTTTTCATAATAATGAAATTTAAACAGTTTCCTATAGTTTTAATTTTAGATAAATATTTATTACGGTTATATAATATTTTAATTTAATTTAAAGATTTGAGAATTTTACGTTTTGAATAATATTGAAAGAAGTAGTTACATTACTGCTGACCTAATTCAACAAAAAATTGTTGAATTAGGTCGATATCTATAGATACATTTCTCGTTTATATAAAACCGTCTTAAAAATGATACCTATACTAGAAAAGGCAAGAAAAAAAATGCAATGAGAAAAATTAAAGGCTGCGAAACTGCCTACCTTAGCAATAACTCAATAAATAACTAAACCTAATCTAATAAATGTATTTAAATTATAATATTAAGTACACATTTATACATCCTTTCACAATTCGTGATTAAACATAATGCTCTGCAAACTTTATATTAGCGCAATGTTAATAGAAATAACGTATTTTGTAGTAAACATGATCATTGTAAACGAAACATTATTAGCAACTTTTGGGTCGTACCTATGTTTTGTTCCGGCGTGCGATATCGTGATTGGATTTTGTTTTTTTTTTTTATGCTAACGATGTAGTTCCGTTAATTCCGTTATGTTCAGATCTTAAAGTTAACACATTTTGAAATAAAATCTACATTTTTTTATATATGTATATTAAATCTTTCTATACAGGATGTTATTATTATTATATATACTTTGTGGTGGTTATATATATATTTCTGAGTGTTCTGGGTGCAAATAAAAAAATAATATAGTAAAATTATGGGTTCATCCGCCTGTCCCACCTACCTACCGCATTGTATCCCACCAAGTCAGAGCTTAGATGCATTTAATTGTTTGTGTTAATTAATAAAATGTCTGGGGACGTTGATGATCACTTTACATGAGTTGGCCCAACTGCTCGTTTGCCCCTATGCCCCTATAAAAAAATTAACACTTCTGTTCTAATCTGCGAACAGAACTTATGAAAGATACAGAAGTTAGATCCTTTAGGGGTCAATGAATACGCCTATATACAATAAGATCCCAGAAAGCGTTCAAAAACTCTCAATCAACAAATTTCAAAAGTAGTTAAGGAACGCTTGTATGGTAAGGGATATTAAAAAGTAATAGATACACCTTGAGAATAGTACCCTCCTCCCAGGCTACTTAAATACAAAAATAAATGTAAATTATATTTTTTATTGTATATAATTGAGAATGTATAATTAAGAAATTAATGAGTCCCGCTGAGTTTGTTTCGCCGGTTCTTCTCAGGACACGGCAAGGGTTGAATCGCTATTACATGACATTTTTGACGTTCAAAAAGCAATTTTTAAATTCTATTTTGAATAAAAATATTTTGATTTTGATTTTGATAAACAAAATTGTATTTTGTATTATCGGTGGCCATCTTGGAGTGTTCGTCACCGATAAGACAAAATATTTGTTTTAATATCAATTGTCAAGAAAAAAAAGATTATACTAACAAAAGTTTAATCTTATCGCAATATTTTACACGTTATATTGAAAGGAATAAACATAAAGTATTGGAAACTAAATATTTTCATGTGAGAAAATTCCTCTTCTATTTTATAAACTAACTTAATTCCCGAGGCCGGCCAAAGAGCGAGCTCTACGATAGAAGACCGGATATCCGACTTTAAGAGCCAGGAAAACGCAGACGGGCAAGTGGAAGTAGCTTACTACTTATACAGATTAAATTTTTTGTTGCTTCTATATAATTCCGTTTACTATTTTTTCTTTAGAAATATTGATTTTGTAGATTATTTTACATTGTTCTTTTTTACTTCATATTGTGTAAGAACGATGGTGTTTTAGAAACGTATGTATGTGTAGATTTCTATCTTCACAGTCAGCACCTTTACGGCCTCCTGATATCCTCCTGATATTTAAACGAATTCAAAGAATAATCCTGATGTCGCGAGTGAAAATGTAATATATTTTACGCAAACTGCCAAAAGATAACGCTGTAGTATGTGCTCCCTGTTTGCATCGTGTAATTTCCGAAAATCAGCAATGCTTTGTTAAAGAGCACACAACTGTTAGCACATTAAAATCTGTGTTTGAAATAGTCAATAGTTACTCATAGAAGTGCGTCCAGCTCGTCCTTTTGGACATCTCCGCAGCCTTCGACATTCTATTGTGGCTAACGATATTATTAAAAGCAAAAGCTACGAGTATTTCACCAATATCAGACTCTCGTTTCCACAATAGGATGTCTCCAGGATTCCATAGTCTAGGTGTGTGGAGCCCTGTAGCGCCCCAGACTATGGAAACTCCTCCTAGATAATATTCTTAGATTTGGCAAAAGGAAAACTTCCGGTCTGCCAAGACATACGAAGACGATTTGACGCTAGCGATGAAGGTTCCGTCGCGCGCCTTGACAAGTTTATTGGATTGGAGAACCCGTGATAGGCTAATATTTTCCGCAGCCAAGTCCCAGACTACGACAATTCATGGTCATTTCAAAAGCGGACCTTCCATTAGGATGAATGAGAACTCAATCGCAAGTATACCTGTGACCAAGGTGCTTGGAGGAGACATATAAATGATTCTAGATCTTTTGCGCTCCATCGTCACCATATATCGTTTTGAGGTGCCTTTTCCTATTTTATTGCTTCTCGTTTATTTTCAAATTACACCGGTGAAATCACGATGATAATGATAATTATGAAACACACACTTAAAATATTATGGACTCATTAGGAAACTCATGCATGAAAGCTATAAAGTTATAAAGTATTCTCTTCACACTACGAAGTTAAGACGTAAACATAAAACAGAATTCAAAGAGCCCTTGCGATCTGTCAAATCTTCAACTCAGGAAATCTTCGCTGACTGTCTCAATTTAAGTTTCAATTATAGTAAGTTTTGCGTAACGTTGAAACTACCGTGAAATTCCCAGCAGTCGTAAAACTAGTAATGTGGCGCGCTGTCCTCGCAGCAGCGAACATCTGCTTACGTTATGTCCCCTAATAACTCTTTACAGTGCCTTGTCTGTCTTTGGAGTCTCACATGCTCCTTGACATATATTTAAGTCCCAATTTATAAGATATCTGTATTTATATATTTGGTTAAATACAAAAATATAAAATAACCAAAGTAATCGTTGCACACTCAGCCCCGCGCAAACATAATATTATAACAAAATAATGATCAAGTTCTAATACAATCAAGCTAAAATCAACTGCTAAATGAAGCTAAACCACGTAATCAGTTCATTTGGATGGGGAAAATATATTTTGAGCATCCTACGTCACCCCTTCTATCCTGTACTATATTTTAACATAAAGCCTGTAAGACGCTGTAAAAAGAATCTGTGTAGTCAACATTCCAAAAGGGTACCTTTATGTAAAACCATAACCCGAAACATTAACATAAGTGTCAACCTTACGTGACTCGCCAGATAAGCTGAAAAAGGATCGTTGGAAGTCGTGTAGTCATATCTACGGAAACCACTAGCTTCATCAGATAAGCAGTAGTATGCGAACGCGTAACGCGAAACAATCTAATTTTGTATATATTCATATAATATAATTTTTTAGGGTTCCATACCCAAAGGGCGAAATCGGACCTCTATGCCCTATCGGACCCCTAAGACTTTGCTGTCCGAGCGTCGGTCCTCTCGTGAGACAGAGGTCTATATCAAATATAACAGCGAGAAAATTACAACTGTCCTATAGAGTTGTAATATTCACAGATAATGTATTTCTGCTGCCATTATAATAACAACAAAAATAGAATAAGTTAATAATTACTAACAAATTATTTAACACAGGTATTTTGCTCGATATTAGTAACGACAACAGGTAGACTTGAAAAAAGAAAAAAAATAAGATAAAACGAATACATAATATGAAGCCATAAGCAGCATACAATCCCAAGAAAACATTGAGATAGATTACAAGCTTAATGTAACTTACTTCTTCAACTTTACTTTTATATTCTTATTCAGAAATTACATCATTATATTTGGTGAAGTGTTGGGGAAATAACACCCAACGAAGTATTCACAGGTCGAATAATTATGAGAAATATTATTTTTGCATTACATCAGTTACTAAGGAGTTGGTCGAAAGCAATATACTTTTACTTTATAATACAAGTATATGCCCAAACAAATTTATTATTCTTATAATGTAATATTTTCATTCACGCATATTAACGAAAGAGCCATTCGGCTCTCACAAACTTGAAATAACGGTCGTATAATGGTGATATAAGGTTTCATAGTGCCAGGTGACTGGAGTAATGCCGTACATAGATCTGATTTAACTAGCTGCGGAACTGACACTGTTAGAGCGGCCATATTTCAGAGAGACCAGACAAGTTGATGTATCACATCTCTAAAATTGTATTATCATGTAAAACAGTGTTTTACTCTTAAGGTAAGTGATGTAAGTGAGGTAAGTGAATTTTCAGGATGTCTATTGAAGCTGGGGCCCTGTGTTCATAAAAGATATAGAATAATGTTAAATATAGCGCCATCGCTGCATTGCATCAGAATGACGTAGATAACTTTCATTGACATGAAAAAGTGGCAGCTTAAAGTGTTGGTTCTGCTTTCGCGTTTCATGCCCTTTGTGGATAGCCGATAAAGGAGAACAACGTAGACACATCTAAAGTGACGTGTAAAGGAGCCTCTAAAGTGTCAAAATGAACCCAATTGTATTTCTATACAGGGTGTTCAAGAAAAAGGGACACCTGTTTTAATGGGGGATAGAGTACATTAGTAGTAATAAAATGTAAAAAGAATTTTTGAAAAAATCGTAAGCGTTGGATATCTCCATCCAAAGTTTTAAAAATATTAAACTTTTTTATAAAAAAACACATAAAACGTGTAAAGCAAATGATTTCTAGACGTGTTTGTTAATTTTTTGTTATATGCATGAAATATTTAAATAAAGAACATTTAAAGCATCGCAACAGTACTGCAACGTTGATCCACTTTCCCTTAAAACGCGGGGTCGGTCGCTCTGAACCACTGTGCAACGCGCGCTCGTTTAAGATCAGCCGCCGCGTTAAGGGGAAGCGCTGTTATAATAAATTTTGTTTTTTGGCTATATCTTTTTCATTATTAGATATATTATGTTATTTCTTTTTGTATTTGAATGATAGTAATGTACCCTATTCTATATTAAAACAGGTGTCCCTTTTTCTTGGACACTCTGTATAATTTTATAGCAAAATGGTTCTTTTTATTTTCCTTCTCCAGAACATGGGCGTCACCCAAAAAAAAAAGGTGCAGAACCACTAATTTAGGGACTTTTATTAGTATAGCTAAATTTAACTGTAATGGTTTATTAGTCCGTGACTAGATGGAGTGACGACATACGTAAAACTGTAGGCAGGAAGTGGGAAAGGTTAGCCTAAGATGGAGGCCAGTGGCGAGCTAAGGGAGAGGCCTATGTCCAACAGTGGACTGCAATAGCCTGATGATGATGATGATGATTAGTATAGCTCTATTTAACTGCAGCCACGAGCTAAACGACAACTTCGATAAACGTATGCATTGGCAGGTGTACAATAATGCTTTATTCCTAATCTTTCAAATGGACAAAAAATGGATTACATTTTTGCTATCATTAATTGTTTGTAAGTAGGTACTTATCTGAGGTTATTTAAATACTTTTTCGAATTAACTATAACGTCGTAATTTTACGAAGTTGAAATACAATCTTATTAATATTATAAATGCGAAAGTTTGTGTGTTTGTTTGTTATTTCTTCACGCAAAAACTGCTGAACTCATGAAAATCGTTCATGAAATTTGGCACACACTTAAAGGGTAACTTGGATTAACACATAAGATGTTGTGGTGTGTGTTCCTATGGGATGCCATGGGATGATTTTCCACATTATCGAAATTTACGTGAGTGAAACCGCGGGGCGCAGCTAGTGTATCATAAACCGTACACGTATTTTGTAATATGCTTTGTCATACTTACATGGTATCTCTTGCTTACATCCTTAAAGGTACAAGTTACAGCTATTTTTAACAATTAATGATGCTTGCAGAAATTGCACAACAAACATATTAAAATATTAGACTACAACAATATGCTCACCAAGTCTATAATACCGTCTCCACCTAATGTGTACAAAATATGTTTTATAATTATGTACATAGGAACAATTTATTATCTGTATACACAAAAGAGTAAATTTCATTTCTTAAAAGCAATAGAAATGTAATAAAAAGCTTATTTACCTTGTGAAAATAACATTTTCAATACAATATTGTGAAACTCATGTTAAAGACCAACTTTAATTAAAATATCTCATTGAGAGTTTAGGGTTAATATATATTTATGAGTACGTTTAGGTTTAATTAATTTCATCCTTCCATAATTTAATACTTAATTGAGAAATATATTGAATAGGCTTTGATATAATATTATTATTGTACATAAATATGTAAGACTTCTAAATTATGTATGAATAAACGAACTCCAGGGAGTGGTTCCATCATTATTATATGGTCGATGAACAAATAATATACCTAATTTTTTATTTTGTTGGAGGCCTTACTGGATTATAGCCGAATTAGGCTAAGATTAAATGTTTCGATCTGAAGTTGCATCGACGTTCAGGTAATCTCATTGAATGACAGAGCAAAGTCAAGGATTCTATCTAGAGCAAAACCTCGCTTGCATCAAGTGTGATGCCTCTAAGTGTTGGTAGATACATAAAATAAAATATAACTAATATCACCTGTATCGTTTATTCTCTGCTAATAATATATCGGATCGTATAGACATAACACCGTTGCCTGCTCATATAAGTGCTGCATGTTTTAGCAAAAGGTAGTGCTATATTCCAAATCCAGTACTACCGCAATGTGATGACAGTGCTGTCGCATTATATGTGGTTTGTAAGTAGCCGGAGGCTCACTGAGTGGATTAGGTGTAGCAAGACAACACATCTGCATTTGTAGACAATGATTCATAATGAAATTTCAATAAAAAAATAATTACAATTGTGGTGAGCCTATTGATTTATCATCACTGCCCTGACAATGATACTACTAGAGAGGCAAAGCTACACTGTCCGTAATGGATATAGAACTATCAAAAGGGTACTTTATGAAGCGGTAAAATAGGTACGACCGACAGTAAGGCCCTCCATCAGGATTAGCTAAACAAATCCTAGTAACGCACTCACCAACCTATATCATAGTGAGTAACTGCCCCTACCCCTACTTCTAAACTACTTGAAAGAGTCCTAGTCGTCATAGTCCTATTCTTTTCGCGACTGTTAAGCACTAGGGTAATAGGTGATTAATGTGGAAAACAACGATATTCAAATTATTTTCACTGACTTTGATATTATATAAACAAGTAAATACCACGCTGAGCGTAAATCTAAAAAAGTAATTTATTTTATTCCAATAAAGTTCATATTTATCGGTGTAGCAATTAGGTTAATACTTTGTTTACAGTAAAAGCCGATTTTGTAATGGCCAGTGTCGTGTATATCAACGAGCTCGCATGCAAATGGGAAATTTTACGGTACGAGTAACTCTAATGTTTTTACTGGTAACACATATAAAGGAAATTACTGAAATTTATTAATAGTAATACGGATACGAATAAAAACAACTGACGTTGCTTTTTATTTGACCTTCGCCAGGAGTGTTACTAGAAATTACGTTCTCGCTTTTTATACGGTTTTATATTTTTTTCTCCTCTTAAAATATTTTGTTTATAAGCATAACATTTAAAATACTCCTATCCGGATTTAATGGAACTATAGACCACAATGGCCACTACAACAGCATAAAAATAAATGTATTTTAAGGTGTACATGTAATGTTTTCATCTTCTAAATGTTTAAGAAACCTAGACCTAGACCTCTGATTTTAGGTATAAAGTTAAGAAGGAGCAACAAACCAACAAATTTCTAGTCACACGATTTTTCGTTTAATCTATAATGACATGCAGTGCAAGGTATTAAATTGTACCTACGGTATATAAACAGTGTAGTTTGAACACATGTTGCTACGCTCTAGTATCATGCATCATTTAGACGGAACCTGCATTCAATCGCTCTTACATTTACGTTACAGCCGACCGATTAGATTTTATACCTACTGGCACGTTCACGATACGACATACAAAAGATGATTATTTTTTCGTCAAATATTATAGTGTGGCTATTCATAAATATTCATTAATAATAAAAACCGGCCAAGTGCGAGTCGGAGTTGCAAGTGTTCGGTACTATCATGAAACGTTTCGCGTAGTAAATGAACGCAGAGCGGTTGACACTCGATTCAAGTAGGTACTTCCGAGCACGGCTTCATCGTCCCGTCTAGAGCGATGCGTAGCGTCGAACGTAGCTAATCAAATGGGTACTAGAAGCTGATATTGTAAAAGCTGCTATGACTTTGTTTTTTTACTTGATTTTCAACATTTTAATATGAGTGTGAAACATTTATGATATGCAATTATTTTTTTTATTACTGATTTTTGAACGTCGCGTCGAGGACTACTTGTATCTTGCTAAAAAAAATTTAACAATTCTTATTAATTTGTAATATTAATTATAATAGTTACATAATAACAAAGATTTTTAAGCTTCATAAATAATGTGTGAATTTAAACTAAGATTATTTTATCAGTTGCAATTAAAATGCAAAATAAAATATTAAAATGGAAATAATTGTATTACTTATAGGATATTAAATAGGGTTCAAATCCCCCCC
>LUGF01025843.1:272822-287705 GCA_001625245.1 Calycopis cecrops
CCCCTACCAAAGATATCACCTTGTCATGAAGTGGGTTTGCGTGCCATAGAGCAGTTCAGTTGGAGGGTCCTCCATCCGTCCCTCTGAACCAGCAGATGGCGGCTTAGATTAGGACGACCAGTGTGGAATGCGAGCATTGGGACCAGCGGTCAGGATCAGGAGGTCAGGAACCTGACACCATTGCAAAAAAAGAGTAAATCCTTCCGAGCCTAATTTAGTTATTTTTTTTAAACAGGTTCATATAAGAGGGTCTTCCGTTGCGTCAGATGTCGCTACGTTGTCGCACAGAGAAAGTTGCTCTCTAAGCGCAGCGATAAATCACGGGTGAGCTAACTCGCAATTTCATCAGCGAGCATGTGTTAGATGCTTCTATCTGGTCTTTTCCGACTCAAGTTTTATACGAGATCAGCAAAAATTTTTACTGTTGCAATCCTTAATGCTTTTAGATTAGATTAGATTATATAAGATTTTAGAATTTAACTCAAGTGAGGTTATGGTAAGTAAATAATTGAATTTTTTTTATTTTTTTTTAATTAAATTTATTAAGAAATTACGAACAAAAATTTGCGGATACTTGATAATGGGACTTTAGAATAGACATCATAATTATAAATCATTTTTATAAATATTGAAAAGTTCTTTTTAATAGTATAAGGAAACAAACGAGCAGTCGGAGATATTTGCATGACAACATAATATACATCCATCCAAGCTGAAGCTGAGCTCCTGAACCAATTCAGATGAAGAGAGTGACGTTCTCGTATGGCGCTCTACATTACAATATGTCTCAATGCGAGATAGGTGTCCCAGCTTTGACAGTTTACATTTGCAAATGCAAACTATTAAATACGTTGATTAGCATGTATGATGTGCGCATATTTTTCACGCCTAAAACTTGTATTAAAAAAAGTAAAGTAAGTGAAATTGAATTCAATTCAAAACATCGATTTATTATGCATGTAAATAATGTAGCGGCATTTGGTAATATCGCGCTCCATAAAGCTCGCACAAACTACATGACACAAAATAAATATACAAGTCTGAGTTTAATTCAAGCAAACTTAACGGTACGGTTCGGCATTTGCTTTACAAACTTACACTGTGTTTACTTTTCGCTTTTACACAAAAGTTTCTTACGTTCCTGTATTAAAGTTAAAATTAAGATCGTCTGGCGTTATTAAATCTTTTCAGGAAATGTAATGTGTTCACAAATTGTTTTGCACTTTCATTAGGGTTTAATAAATTTTATATGTAAGAAGGAAGAGGTAGTGCCACAGTGCTTGCATGCAGCCGCATTGAGCCGGCACAACAGAGGAGGTACCTCTTGCTTACACGAGACCAGCGTAAAGTGACATCTGTGCTGTCGCGTTTCGTTCGGTGTGTCAGTAGAAGATGGCCATCGAGGTGTACGGAGAAAGGAGGGCAGCGCATCTGCATAGTCTATTTGCGGATGTCTATGGGCGTCGGTAATCATGAAAATGGCTTCGACTACTCGTTTGCCGCCATACCATAAAATAAAAATATTCCAATCTCGCTAATCTCAAATGGTAATATGCAGGTACCAAATCTAGCCTTTCTTCAGGTTCTGAAATAACAATCCCTCCAAGTAATTAAAATTTTAGTTTGAAACTTACAAATATAAGTAACATCATCTCTCAAATGTGTCATGGAATCTTTTTATGAACTCTAAGTACGTTTTAGTTCGACGCTCAGGATCAAAAGCGGATAAATGAAACGGGAACCCGTATTGTACGCGTATTAAGAGCAGAGGCGACGCGGACGTCCCCCGTGAAAAGCCTCGTCGGGACGCTGTTTATTTAAAAACAAAGATGTTTAATGAATAGAAATAATAAAAATATATGTGTATCAGCCGACTTAATCTTTAAGATTTGTTTTGTGTTTTGATTTCACTTGTATTCTCAACTCTTCCTTCACACGATTTATTTCTGATATTTTTCCATACCACACGGCCTACAGTCGTTTTTTTAGACTCCTAAAATATAATATGAGTTTATGAATTTACTATTACTCTCATTGATATTGCCTTCCATGAATCACAAGATATCGCAACTGCTTTAACTAACTTCGATACATATAGCAGTGCAATCTTCTTATTAGCAGGTCCGTCTTTTAGAAAATTGCTAGTCCATGTGATTATTGATTATTATAATCAATCAATAATAATAATAATAATCATAAGTTTAATAATTAAATTATTTTTAATACCTATTTCTACTTCTTCAATGGCTTTTTTCATTATTATGAAATTCTCTTTATAACCGAGTTTTTGTGCATTACGAAGTTTAGTTTTTAAACCAAGGAATTATTTATTATTATTATTATTTATTTGTTAATTTTTTGATGTAGCTTGAAAATTTAAGCACTGCTTGTCTCACTTAAAATTTACTTAGATATATATCAGAAAATTGCACGCATATAAAACTGGCAAGAGTTAATTTGGTAATAGTTAAGTTCATAAATAAATAATTTGTCAATTACACAATAGTACTCATACGACTCGCTTTGCTATAGTCCAAGTGCAGTAGAAGTTTTACAATGTAGTTCATAAAAATCACTTTTATGTCTATTCTAGATATTTCTTCTCCCTGGTACTGTATATCGGTGGAAGAGGATTTTAGAAAGAACAAAACAATAGAGCAAATCACCCTCCATCCAAGTAAACAAACATGGACACATTGTTTAAATCTCAGCTGAAAAAACAATGCACTTTCACAGGATTTCATCTGTATATTTTTGTAACGCGTTAAGAAATATTTGTTACACATAATTTGGACTGCAATAATGAAGACTCTTTGTTACTTTTTCACGCCAAAACTGCTCAACCGATCCTTGTGAAATTTTGTACGTATATTCCTCTAGGTATTAGAAATGATATGAATGATGATTAATATAATACTTAAAAAAAAAAACAAATTGAAGGCCCAAAAAAAATATTGTGGCAGATGTTGGGATTATATTGCAGTTCTATTTGAATATAATGTTCATTGATATTTATTGAAGATCTTCAACGAGCGCGAAGCCGCGGGGCAAAGCTAGTATTTTATCATTTTCAGCGATTTTAAAATGTTTAAATGTTTTTTGCACGAAACCTTTGTTCTATCTAGCGGATGCGACTTTGTGTGCTCGAAAAAGACAAGAATATCAAAAAAGCACTTGTAGTTTTTATCGTAAGTATATAAATTGTATAGGTATTTGTATATATTACAATATACAATAATACAAACTTTATTGTGTTTAATTTTATTCTAAAATCTTTAATGATTATTAAGCAGCGGATCATCGTATGTACAGTGAACAATTCCAGAGTACCTATAAATTTTAACGGAAGTTATGTGTCTATAGCAAATTCGAAAAACTTGCGGAAACACCTTCATTTCGCAAGCTATTGTAATCTCTAAATCGTGTACGATATTACGAACCAGTATAAATCGTACATATACTTATATGTAACAAAATATTACAATTAGACGATAATATTTTAAACATACATTTGGATTGACTTTAAGTGCCTTATTTTAAAATTTGGACTTTGACCAAAACTAGCCCTATATATCTAGCAATTACAGGTTTTTATATCTATATTTGATAAATTATGTACATAATATTCCTTTGATATATCTTTAATATTGTGTTTGGTTTCAAATATACAGAGCCCGCGCTGATTGCATGCGGGACTTAATTCCCAATGTAATTTACCTATCACAGAGTTCTCGCGTCCGTGTTTACTAGTGATGAAACTTTCTAATAATATTGTATCACGTTAGAACACCTTTTTATTTTAATACGGTCACCGTCAATTTCATTTTATATTATAATGAGATGGAGAACTCATCTTACGTAATACAAATGACACACTACACATTACTTTCGCTTCATCTACATTCACACTGGGAAATCCTCACTCGAACACCGTTAGCACTGAGAGTCAGTGGAACCTCAGACTCGGTACCTTAGAAATGATGATGACGCAGTTGTCGGTTAGCATGCATGGCGTGTGTGTTTTTTTTTTGTTTTTAGTTTATTAGCATGTTGTCCCTATAATAAAGTAAAAAGTCACTTCTCTTAATTATTTAAATAAAAAAGCAGGATATTATACTGGGTCCAATGCACTGGGTAGTGATTACGTGTGTTACAAATTAGGACGCGAGTCCACAAGTGTTAATAATACAGTTTATTAGCTTTCTATTAAAATTTAATATACCTTTAAAATAATGTTGAATGCGGTCCAGTATTTTCGGAACTTATTATATACAAACGAAAAAAAAAAATTTATAGTATTTGTATAGGTAATAGCAAGTGTAACCCGATAGCGAGATAAGAAATCTGGCGAAAACTTATCAGCAATTGCATTTGGAAGCAAAGGGGTGACAGTTGGTATTGATTATACATCAAATATCGCTTTGTTACAAAGAATTGCAATTTTAACGCCACTTCTTCAGAAATCCTACTCAGAATGTCAAAATTTAATTACAATGATAAAAAAGAAAGCGCATTGATAAGAATTAATACTTTCTTAAAAATAATGTCATACACGACGAAAGGATATACAAGAATATAAAGCGAAAATTTTTGCGTGCATAAATATTAATATTATGTAAATAAGTCTACTACTTCAATATCATAAAAGGTTTAACGCGGAAATGCTTTTAATGGTACATACAAATTTTATTGTACGATGTAATAAAACTTTAGTTATAATGGGTATACAACATGCAGTTTTTAGGTTAGGTACAGTTTTAAATATTTGTAGTTCAGCCTTAGAAGTGAATGTTACTAACTGTAACAGTGATTAAAACTGTTAATACAATCTATTTAATTGTCACGTCCGCATAGCTTTTAAAACGTTATCTATAATTGTTATTATGATATTTAAGTAATTATTACTTAACCTAGCCTCCGCCGATTAGATGGGCTGTGCAAAGAAATCATTTTTTTTAACACTGGGGTGGCCAACGCAGTTATTGGGATGGAAATACAATTACAATGGCCCACACGAAGAAGATAGTAATTGCATAAGATAGAAAATATGAAATATGACCTTTGCGCGACGTTTCAAGGATTCTAAGAAATTTCTAAGCCCTTGTTCCTTATTTAATTTTTTTATTTGAATTTAAACTGATTAATCTATATCAATTTTATATTCTGTTTTGTTTCGAATATAATTCAAAACTCTTGGACCTATTTTAACCAATCTTCCGCCAACAAAAAAATACTTTATCAAGATGTATCATAAGCTATATTTTGTTACGATTGCTCAATTTTATTTTTGACGTCCAACAAAGTGTCATGTATTTAAAGATAATGAAGATGATGAATATATGATACTTCTGAAAACCCTGTGAAGTTGCGATTGTCTCATGATATTAGTAGTTACTTAATAGACCCGCCTATTTTATAATTATCCTTTATAGAAATCCCAGGAATGTGCCAAAAATTTAAAATTTTTAATTAATTTCAGATTTACGTATTCAGAATACTGAGATTAAAACATCAATAATATGTTGATCAAACTAAAAAACTAACTAAAAAAAACGAAAGACCTATCTGAAATCTACATACAAAGGAATTGGTATTCATGGCAAACTAAAGCAATATATTGAATGTATAGTTCCATTTCACGAAATTAATGAAAAGTTCCGATATATCGAGCCTTTTATATTTCCATCCTCACAACTAGCCATAAACATCAATATTTAAATACGTGGGCACTAAAAACTCATACGGACCACGTTTTTATGACGGGGCTATTTTTCATTGGGTGAATATTAAAGTAGGAATTCCGTCGGATTGCAGCGCCAATTGAGCCATATTTTCGGAAGCCAACTTTCAATATTCTATAGAATTCTAACCGAACTCGGTCGACATAATATAGACACGGCTGACCTGCACACACACACACACTCACAAACACAATATTATCATGAATACTAATGGCAGGGGAGACCAGGGCAAGACGAGATAGCTAAGACAAAACTCGCTATGGAAAATTAAACTCTTTAATGAAAATCTTTAACAAAAAAAGTAACAATTATATAGTTGTCTTTTATAATTAAACGCTTCAGTATGCAAAATCACAGTAGTTTTTTTACAAATAATAAAAAAAATAAACTCGGCAAATTTTCCGTTTTGCCTCATGACTGGGGTAAGATGGGGAAAAAAAAATACTTGCAATATCACTTTTTTCTCTCGGCAACGCTAAAACTAGTTCTAACTTGTCTGCTTTGTTCGGACGCACTAGCCGGATAGTGACATTCTTGCAAATGGCGCTGTCGTCGGTCCGAACTAGATTACTATTTACGCACACAAGCTCACTTCCCGTTTTGCCAAGGACTTCATCTTGCCCCGGTCTCCACTATATGTGTTCATTGCATTTTTTAAACTGAACAGGCTTGCGTTTGGCCACTGTCTCATCGGATGGAAAGAGTTAACTTCGCCGACGATGGCTCACGCTTGCTTAGAAGGTACCTATTCACCCTTGATTTGAAGATTCCAATTATACAGTTCTCGATGTGTTTTAATGACTCAACTATTTTATTTAATTTCACAAATGTAAATTTAGATCCATACATAATATGTAAGTTTTTTTGTATTTAATTCTTTTGTTAGTCATCATGATCAAATATGCCGGTGCCGCGGCGTTTTGTTCTTACGACACGTTTTGTTTGATTTATCAAGAGAAACGCGTCGGTACGGACCTGTGTGTTATATGAACAAATAATATTTATAATGTCAGTATAGAGAAATCACGACTCTGTGCACTGATTGTTATACTGCTAAGTTCAGTAATGCCAAAAATTCCATCCAATTTTATTCTGCTTTTTTACCCCTTTGGGGAAAATGTTGTCAAATTTATCAACATAGAACAGTTTTAAAAGAAATCAAGAACTAATTAATATACGTATTTTCAAACTTATAAGTGCAGAAATGTGAAAATTCTACAAAAACTTCACTCCCTTAGGGGTTTCACCTTCTTTGGGGTCGAATTTCATAAAATACTTTCACGTACATTATGAAAGAACCCCCTGTACTAAATTTCAAGTCTAGGTACAGTAGTTACTGCTGTGTCTAGATGTATAATTCAATCAGTTTTGCCTTTTGTATATTTATATTAAATGCTAGCTGTGCTCCGCGGTTTCGTCTACGTAAGTTTCGATCTCGTGGTAGTTTCGAGATGAAAAATAGTTATTGGCCGATTCTCAGACCTCCCCACACCTGTACACAAAATTTCATAAGTAACTAACTAAAGTAACATTGTGACAGGAGAATTGGATGTATATAGAGATATACAGATAGATACAGATTACATAAATCTGTCCTCTGTACTAATATTTTAAAGACGAAATTTTTCACTTTCTTGATTTATAAGGGAAGCAGAGAATAACCGCGGAGACACCTCTCGCTTTAACGATACAGGCGTAAAGTGATAGCTGTGCTGTCGCATTTTGTGCGGTGTGTAAGTAGCTGGAGAATTCTCACGGAAGGGTAAAGGGAGAGGAGGGCATCTGTATAACCTCTTTACGGATGACTGTGGCTTCGGTTATCATAGAAATGACCGCAACTGCTAGTTTGCCCACTACCAACCTACACTACATAAATGACGTTTTGTTCATAACCTTAATATAATTATCTTACCTAGATACTAATTATAAGATAAACATGTATGAGACAAACCCACCTATAATTAAATATGGGAGCTCTTTCAGACTCGGCGTCATTTCTCACTGATACTCATAAAATAATTTTCATAATATCAAGTTTCATTTATATTAAAGGGAATGCTCATCTCCGACTAATCAGTCAAAACATTCATTTCAATTGTGCGTGTTATTTTAACTGAAACAAAGAAATGTATTTGACGAGGCAAAAGATGAGTATAATTAAAATGCCTTAAAGAAGATAAGTTGTTTTTGTAAGGAATTGGAAAGGAATTGTTTTTAACATCGTGTTGTTCTTCGTAGCATTTTAATGAGAAAAATAATTAATTGTGAATTCATATTTACATATACATACGAGTACATGTTCGTATTTACAAATCATATTTTTACATAAATCTTTAGTGTAAATATCACCTCTCCGGTTTGATTAGTAGGTGATAAATATAAAACTATACAACCATAGAGAAATAATTGTATAGTAAAATGTTCGTATATTTTATAGACTTAATAAAATCCTCTTTGTTTTGGGCTTGCTAGTCAATCGTGCAGGACAATTTATAATGCACATCCACAAATACTCTCTCTATTCCCTCATTAATCCCTTATTCCGATAAGACGACAGTACGACAGGAATAACAACTTAACAGGCAAGCCAAATCACTGGAGTGTGAAACCGGCATCTCCTGGCTTCAGACTGTTAATAAAAATGGCTCACTTCAATAACTATTTTTGAACTCACCTTTGAAAATGGATTGATGGGCTTGGTTAGGATTTAGACAAGAGACAGTGAACAGATAAAATAACTGAGTGTATCATTTTAATTTATCTTTATTCGGATCAGCATTTTCATTATCAAGTTTTTTCCATCTTACAGCCTGTTATATGAATTACAAGCCTGCGATTAGACATCTCAATTTATTTACTTTAATAAAATTAAACCATCTTTCAGCGTTCAACAAAAACAAATCGTTTCTTTTTCAATTTGCATACTTACATAATATTCTTAACGAAGTTGACTGGGTAGATTTAATTGCCCAGAACTATATATTTTAATAAAGTTCTTAACGTTTTGACAAGTCGGAAACGAAAGACCCGAGAGAGTAAATTATGGAACTTTGTAAGTTTCTGATACTGTGAGCTTTAAGAAATAATTATCATTTAGTTTGAACAACTTTCACAATATTGAAATCTCAACACAATATGCTTTGCCTAGTTTAAGATACCGTGAAGCAAAATATCACGATTATTTGTACACTCTATTTAGCATAGCCATTCACTATTTTATCAACTACAAGAATACGAATATGAGACAAACTTATAGTGTGGTTTAACTTCTTATTCGTTAATGATAAACTTAGTTAGCAATTCTTTGTGATAATGTTATTGTAATGGGATGATTTTTTAGTAATATTCGAGCAACTAAAATAAAAATATTTCTTTTTAAGCTGTATGGCCCTTCTATTTATGAGATTTGTATTGCACATTGAAATAACGAGCACGATATACGATAAGCCTTGTCACACAGTACACAATATAATATGAATATACGTTCTTGAACTGCGAAGAAACAGGTCGCGGGGACACAGAAACAGAACGTAGATGGCGGCGTAAATTTGGACGACTAACGGGTCCAAACACGGGAATTGGTGACGTGCTCCTTTGTAATAACCGGGGCCAGCGGTCAGGATGGAAACTTGATCCCATTGCACGGTTCCAACTACGTAGTAGGGACTATTCAGAGGCAGCCGGACAGTCTTCAAGGATGAGATCTCTGGCATTTTAACCGAGGCCAGTCTGTAACTGGAGGGATCCTGTTAGCTGCAGATCTTGGACTATCCAATTATATCGGCTGAAGAAAGAGGTTTGGATGATATTGTACTAAGTGTCTAGTCCAATACAGGGCTAGGGACCACCCGGGCTCCTAGATATCATACGTACATTACATTCAGTAAGCGTCAACAAAATATAACAGCCTCAGAACCTCGGATAAATATACTTTGAACCAAATAATTTTATAACTGCGTCACTAACATTATTATAAACTTAAAATCAATTTTTTTGTCTACGCTGTTGCTTTTCGTGTTCTCAAGTTAAAATTTCATTTCTTTTGAAAGGCATGGTCATTGTCATTTCTCTAGGTTTTGCACCTTATGCCAAATAAACATAATAGTTGACGTAGGATAATGCAGACAATTTCCAACTACTGGACAACAAATGCCCTCAGTACAAACTCCTCGAGTTACGCCTGGAAGGTACACTCAATATAAAACGTACAAAAAACAATTCAATCACTTTAAATTACAAATAACGAGAAAACTCACGCTGTTCCATTTCCAAGTTCGAACTTGATGCTTTATTAAATAAAATCTTATTACCGCTTTGAAATTTTCCCAACATCGTTCCAAGTAACTTTTCCTTATCGATTAATTGCTAACCGTTAGATACAAATATATTCCAGGAATTTTATTTCCTTATGAGTAACAATTTTTAGATTATTTAACGGATTTATTAGTGAATCGACCCGAACTTTTAACAATTTTAAAACGTTAATTTAGCTGTATATAATTTTATTATTGGGGTGATATAGTAAGGCCTTGTACTAATGAACCAAAAAGGAAGGAATTCAATGTATTGTAATTAATTGAACAATGTTACAAATCTAATGTAACTTGAAATCCTTGATGTGGGGCTATGCAGCTGCTAGTAAATAATAAGTTTATTGCTAAGTACACAAAACGTCACTGGTCGAACTTGACATACAATTGCAGGGACGAGTGTTTTAACGAAAGATGTTGCATCGGGGCTAGTTTTCAATATAAAGGATAAAGTTGTAGTAGTAGTAGACTTTGAGTATAAATAGGCATTTACAACATTTCATGGACCTCAATAAAACTGAGGATTTTTTTGAAAAACATAATATTATTGGTATTCGTCTCTAAGGTCATGACCGCTACAAAATATGTATTATATTGTTCAAGTGTCGAAATAAATATCAATATATTGCGGAATATATCCCACATAATTATAAAATATACGGAGCTACAAATATAATGAAAAGAAATATTAGTCGCCAATTTATCTTAGTATACATCGTTGAGCCAGGAAAAGCAAGTCTGCATATATATAATCCTATTCTCTATTGTCTAGTGAGTTATTATTTCTTGGTAAAAAACATATTATGATGGATGAATCTGTATCTGTCAACGTATTTCTTGGGTTTTTTTTATTGTAAGTTATTATTATCGCCATAAATTCTTTTTCGTTTGCTGGTCTATTTTATTGGTCGCAATGTACTGCGGTTATCGATCGAGTCCCTACCACTTTCAATCAATTTTTGGTAAGAATAATTATATACCTGCAGGAAAATGACACACAAATTAAAAGCTTACGTTTGTGTGTTAAGCTTGCAGGCCAAAGCTCCTCAACCAATCATTATGAAACTTTACACACCTTGGAAGCAGGGCGCGCCTTTGTGTTTTCTGGCGCGCCTTGCTGTTGGACGGGAGCTTCATGGTCCACATGGAGGGGCTGCGGGAACAGCCAGGCACCGGTGGGTTTGTGGAATGAGTGCAAAAGCGTGCCCGTGTTCCCGTCGTACGGTGCAAGGAGAAAGCCAGTGGAAGTTTAGCCGGTAAGATTCTGGCATAACCTAGCTGCTACCCGGGGCGGCCGGGTATCCATGAAGATTACCCACTATAAAAAGAAAACCTTGGATACTGGAAATTCTGGCTGACGAAGACGACGTTATCACTACAGTTGTTACACGTATCATAACGACACGCAAACAGAGACGTCTGTCTCTGTTTGCCGCGTTGCAGGTACACTACACCCCGTCCGGGGGATTCAGACGCGGACGCAGTTCAGACCACAACTACACCCTGATAGACAACAGCACACACGTTCGGCTCCGAATAGCCAGAACGACGATGTTAGTTCAGTCTCAGGGAATAATGACAGTGCCCTTTTACAGAGCTCAAATCAAACCGCCGAACCGGTTAGGTTAACCACGACATCCCCGCGCGAGTCGTACCACCCGCCAGTGGTGGAGGGGGGGTCCGGGCCCCCAGTCATGATAGCTCATCGAGCTCTTCTAGCTCATGACCCGCGTCGGCCACTTTTTAGCTGCCGCGCGTGAGCTGCTCCCCTCCGTCAGAGGTGGGGAGAGGAGGACACCCTCTGTCCTCGGCCAAGATAGTAGTATAGTATAACCTATTAATCGCAATAGTCTGGTTTGCCTTCTCCCAGTAGCTGGGAAAGAAGGGGGGGTCTGCCCCCCCATCGACCACAATTACAGTGGCTTGAGCTTACCCCAGGGTGCTCGCCACTCATATCGATGAAGCTGCGCTGGCCTTTAGCCCAAGCATAGTTCTACCTAAAAAAAAAAACTGGAAATTCACACATTGTATTAAATGGAACAGCGTAGCTGCGACTTTAACGCGATACAGTATGAGCGAGATGAACATTACCGGTCGTTCCGATCGTAGTCGATTACAATGTACAATAGCACCCATTACTCCATCTTTAGAAACTGCAATCAAATATCTAGCAGAACATTGATGATGTACCATGAAGAGGTAGTGCTGCATGCATGCATGTGTTCGAATTGGGACGGCACGACCGGTGAGGTACCTCTCGCTTACACGAAACCAGCGTAAAGTGTTCAGCTATGTTATCGCGTTTCGTGTGGTGAGAAAGTAGCCGGTGGCTCATGGAGCCAGCGCATCTGTATAGCCTCTAAACGGATGTCTATGGGTGTCGGTAGTCCTGAAAATGGCTCCGATGGCTCGTTTCCTCTATATACTATGAAAAAAAAATATGCCGATAATTTGAACTTTTACAACACAACACCCTAGATTCTTAATAGAAAATCACTGGTCCGGCAAAATCAAATTTATAAGTTTTAATTATTTAACATAAAAAATGGTGCCATTGACACGATAAAAGAAGGAAAATAAAATGTAATTATAATTTATGATGTTCTGCACCCGAAGCTCATCAAAGTACATAATATAATATTATGTTAATTTGAAGTAACAAAGTTAACTCGATCCCAAGTAAACATCCATTAAATAAGGACAATAATGAACATTATACATACTGTAAAACTTTGGATCAAAATTATTCATGAATTCACCTTTTCAAATTTATTTATCCTCTGAAAACCCTCCATTAGTTTATTTTCATATGTGGGGAAGACGTCTAATGATTAATATTTATAAGCCCTTACATATCTTTATAACTTTGAGCAAACACTTTAGTTACATCAAGGGTTCAAACCTGTAACTGAGTATAACTTTAACTTAATTTTAATGTCATTTAATCCATTGTCAGTGTATGTCAATACTGGAATAATATAAAATTACTATTCATCCCGAAAAATTGATTATTCTCTTGAGAATAATTTAACGTGTGTGAAATTGCAGGGCACGGTAAGTAAGTGTATATACAGGATATTGTGGTTACTCTACGGGTTTTAAAAACGATAAGACGCTTATTGAAAGTACTAGTCAAAACAAATATCTTTGCTCGACGTTTCGACTGGGTTACACCAGCCTATGTGCAGGCTGTTCAAAAAAAAGAATACCTGTTTTAAGTAATACCAAGATACAAGTATTCATATACAAAAATAATTTTCATATAGATATTGTAGAACAGCCAACAACTAATTACTTATTCTAAAGCTTTGTTCGGACTATTATAGACGTAGTTGTGAAAACTCAGTGTCTGTGTCTATCTCTGGAGGAAACCTTTCGGGGTAGAAACAAACACGTAGTTTACAAGTTCAATCCTCTAGGCACATAACACTGCGAATAAAATAGGTAAAGCGATATACTAGAGTAAAATTAAGTTTGACAACTCTATACCGATACACTTTTTTGTTTCTCTCGTACTTTACAACCTGTTAAATATTCATTTTTTTTTGTTACTAGAGAGATATACTGTCACATGAGACGAATTATTATATAAGGTTGATAAAATATGTAATACTTTTTTATAGAAGTTAAAAAGCGAAAAAATGTAATCATGCTTTGTAACAGCGTGTACAGCGAACGGCAACAACGCACGGAATGAATATGAATGACCCCAGCCGCCCATAGACGTAGACCAGCTAAAGACACAGCGTGTACGAAGTGAAAAAAGAACTTTAAAAAAATTCCCGTGGCTAAACTATTGCTCCAATTAATCTGATTTTTGTTGTGTAGCGTGGATAATACACTAAATATTAGTTATTAGTAGTTAATATATTAGTTAGTTTTATTTAACGCTTTTTGCTTTTTTTCTTTTTTTTTTAGATAGAATTATGCTTGGGCTGAAGGCCAGTGCAGCATCATCGATATGAGTGGCGAGTATAGTATATTATATAGTATATACTATTATTATCTTGGCCGAGGACAGCGGGTGTCCTCCTCTCCCCACCTCTGACGGAGGGGAGCAGCTCACGCGCGGCAGCTAAAAAGTGGCCGACACGGGTCATGAGCTAAAAGAGCTCGATGAGCTATCATGACTGGGGGACCCGGACCCCCTCCACCACTGGCGGGTGGTACGACTCGCGCGCGGATGTCGTGGTTAACCTAACCGGTTCGGCAATTTAATTTGAGCTCTGTAAAAGGGCACTGTCATTATTCCCTGAGACTGAACTAACATCGCCGTTCTGGCTATTCGGAGCCGAACGTGTGTGCTGTTGTCTGTCAGGCTGTAGTTGTGGTCTGAACTGCGTCCGCGTCCGGATCCCCCGGACGGGGTGTAGTGTACCTGCAACGCGGCTGTGTGTCTGTCTCTGTTTGCGTGTCGTTATGATACGACATTTTGCTTTTATTAACCTATAAATACACGCAGTAGGTACACGATTGCCCCGCGTTTGGAGCTAAGAGCGAGAAAAAGATACTTGTTTCTTTTGCCGTAATTTATTAATATTATAAATGAGGAAGTGAATTTGTTTTTACATTCCTAAGGGGCGTTTTGTTAATGTACATGCCTTACTGTTAAAGAAAATTTTCCAATCAAAACTTCACGATGGGTCGAAGTTTAAATTTATTTCTTGTTAAATTCAAGTTTCGAGCCTAAGACCACAGATTAATAAACCTAACAAATACTTCACTCCCATACAAAAGTGTCAATACCTACCGCTATAATTACCTACATAATCTCGCTCATTTTCGCAGCGAAGAAAAATGCACCTTATTTACGCTTGCATAGAGATGCAGAT